>PVIW01005517.1:0-105119 GCA_004026585.1 Noctilio leporinus | reverse complement strand
GGGGAGGGGGACAGAGGGGAGAAAAAAAGGGATGGATGTAATACAACAACAATAAAATTAAAAGAAAAAAAATTTTTTTTTCTATTGCTTTTCTGATTGAAAATTCATTTGCCTTTATTTTTTTGTTAGTTCCTTCTATCTTCTAACTTTGAACCTGTTTTGTTTTTTGCTTCTAAGATCCCTGATGTGTAATGTCAGGTTTCTTCCCTGATCTTTCTTCTTTCTTTTAATTTTTTTAATGTACACATTTATTGCTACCAACTTAAATACTTACTATTGCTTTTGCTGCATTCTGTACATTTTGATGTATTTTCAATTTTATTTATCTTAAAGTATTTTATGATATTCCTTTGTATTCTTTGACTCAGGATTGTGTTGTTTCATGGCTACATTTTTTTGAAGTTTCCAGTTTTCTCTCTGCTGTTAATTTTTAGTTTCATTTATTTGTGGTCAAGGTACTTGATACAATTTCAATCTTATTAAATTTGTTGAGAAAAGTCCATGTGCCCTTGAGAAGAATGTGCCTTTGAGTGGAATGCTATACCGTATATGTCTTTTAAGTCCATTTGGTCTATAGTGTTGTTAAGGTCCTCTGTTTTTATTGATCTTCTTTCTAAATGTTTTAGTAAATATTGAAATCTCTTACTATTATTGTACTGCTCTGTATTTCTCCCTTTAGTTCTGTAAATATTTGCTTTATATATTTAGGCACTATAATGCATTGTGTATAAATGTTTATCATTAGTATATGTTGCTGGTAGATTGATTCCTTTATCATTATGTAATGTTGTTAGTCTCTGGTGACACTTTTTGACTTAAAGTCAATTTCCTTGATTGAGTATAACCATTCCTGCTCTTTTTTTATTACCATTTGTTTTGGAGATCTCTCTTCATCATTTGAGTGTTAGCCTATGTGTGTGTCCTTAAATGTAAAGTGAGTTTCTTGCAGGCAGTATATACTTGGGCCATATCATTTATCCATTTTGCTACCCTATGTCTTTTTATTGTGGAATTCAACCCATCTACATTTAAAGTAACGATGGATAGGAAAAGAATTACAATTAACATTTTGTTAGTTGTTTTCTGTTAGTTTTGTAGGTCTTTTATCTATCTTTTCCTCTTTTGCTGTTGTTGACTAGGTGTTTCATCACCAAAAAGAATTTATTTGGGAAAAAAAAGGGTTGCAATCTAGTGCATGCAGACATGGCATACTACATGCACACTCTGCCTGGTGTGCCAAGATAGAGAGCTATTTATCCAAAAGAGAAGGAAGTTAGGGAATGGAAAGTTAGAGCCATAGAGCTTTATTATAAGCATAGAGTTTTTCCTGTAGAGTTCATGTGCTCTCAAGACTGTGTATGAAACTTGCATAAGTCTTAGCTCCTCCTGTAGACCCTTCATTATAATTGTGTTTTCTTAACATTCCAGTTAGCCTTTATCACTGTCTGTGTATTTGTGGATTTTTTTGTATTGTTATATATTGATTCTTTCTATTTTTCTTTTGTGTAAGTTCAGAGGCTTGTTTTTGTGATTACTTGGGGTTTATATATCTTATAGTTGTTATGGTTTAATTAAGGCTGATAAAAAGTTAAGCTTAATTGCTGACAAAAACTCCACATTTTAACTTCTCTGCCCCACACATTGTTATTGTCACAATGTAAAAATGACAATATTATATATTTTAACATGTTTTGGTTACATTTATTTTTTATTTTTCTTTTTTTATCACTGTTTTATCTCTCTGGTAACCTCTTCTATCTCCACCCTTACTTCTCCTCCTACAAATATTTTGCCCTTTATATTTGAACTCAAAGTAAAGCCACCTTCATTGCAGTAATGCAGTATTTTGTGTTATTAACATGTTTACCTTTACCAATCTACTTCATATTTCCTTACGCTAGCATATTGCTGTTTAGCGTTTGTTTCAACTTTTACGTTTGTAAGGTGATCCTAGTGGTCATGAACTCTCACAATTTTTGTTTTTTTGGAAAGTCTTTATCTTTCCTTCATTTTTGAAGAACAGTTTTTCTGGATATAGTATTCTTGATAGGCAGTATTTTTTTTTTCCTTTCAACACTTTGAATTTACATCCCACTTTCTTCTGAACTGCAATATTTCTGCTGAAAAATCTGCTCGTAGTCTTATGAGAATTGTACATAACCAGTTGCTTTTCTCTTGCCACTTTCACAATTTTGATTATAATGTGTCTCATGTGAATTGCAGAGAACATCTAATTTGGTGACTTTCAGGCCTCTGGGATTTAGATATCCATTTCCTTCACATCTGTGAAGTTTTTAGCCATTATTTCTTTGAATGTGCTTTCTGGTCCTTTCTCTCTCTTTTCCTTACGTGGCTTTCATAATGTCTATGTATTTCATAAGTACCTAAAGTTTTCACTTTTTTTATTCTTTTTCTTTTTCTCCACTAACTAAATTATTTCCAATGACTTGTCTACAAATTTTGCTGATCCTTTCTTGCACTTGATCTAAACGGATGTTGAACTCCTCTAATGAATTTCTCAGTTCTATTATTGCATTCTTTATGTCCCTATTTCCGTTTGGTACCTTAAAAACATCTTCTATCTTTATGTTGAAATGTATATGTTGTTCATGCATTATGCTCTTGATCTCAGTAAGCATCTATAGGACAGTCATTTTAAATTCTCTGTCAGTTAAATCATATAACTTTGTTTCAGGAGGGGTTGTTTATGCAGATTTATTTTTTTTCCCTTTGTTGGAACATCTGTTCCTGATTCTTCATTTTGTTTGACTCTTGTTAATACCTGTGTATTAGACAAAGCAGAAACCTCTCCTAGTCTTCATAGACTAGCCTCATACAGTAGATTACCCCCAGTCAGCCTGGTGAGAACTTCTGGAGGCCTCTATGTTCTTTTCCTTCCCAGGGAAAAGCAAGCAGCAGAAGTGTAGTCAGCTTATTCTGTGTTGAGCCAGGAAGGTGAGCTATGGCGTCATCCCCATTCTCCCTGAAACTGCTAGATGTGGTTGGTAGACCTGTCTGAGTTCCAAGACTGGCAGGGCAGAGGTCCATCTTCTGGGGAGCCCACTCAAAAATGTTGGTGTGCTCTGCACATGGCTCTACTCTTTCTCTCTTCAGAGAAGTTGAAGGCTGGATTTTTTTACTTGCTCATTTTATGGTGAGCATGAGATTATGGTGTTCTGTGAACCCAAGCTGTTGTCTTCATTTTCTTTTAGAATGCTAGGCTGCAGTCTAAGTTCCAAGACTGGCAGGATTGAGACCAATCCTCTCAGAGTCTTCTCAGAATAGTGGGAGCACTGGATAGGCAAATAAATCCTTCCCTTCCCCTGGGAGAACTGGGTGCCAGGAGATCTCTTTCTGACCACATGGCATTGCATCAGGGGAAGGGACTACAGGAGGAGGGCAACCTGAATCTCCTTACTGGCTTCAATAAACCTGCTTTTATATTTACTTAGTTTCTAGATTTCTCATAAAATAAATTTGGTCATGAATTGTTTAATTGGTGTGTTTATGGGCAGAAGAATGGTCTAGGGCCTTCTACTCCAACACATTGCTGATGTCACATTCTGAAGTATTGAAGATTAGGGCTTCAGCATATGAATGGAAAAGAGCACATATGAATGGATGGAGAGCACAATTCAGCCTATAACCTCTGCCTGCACTTCCAATAACATAAATATACTTTGTTCTCATTTATAACTCCCTATAGGATGTGACTTGAAGAACATCCTCTGATCTTACCTTAAATTATGCTCCCCATAACTCTTAATAGTTCATAAGCACCAGATTTTCCCTTCAAATGTGTCAAGTTTGTTCTCACCTTAGGGCCTTTGTGCTATCTGCTACTTTTGTCTGAAATTTTTTTACCCTAGATCTTACTGTAGTTTTTGCCTTCTTATCATGAAGAACTAATGGTATTTACTTATTCAGTGTATTAGCTTGTAGTAATAATTATGGATATCATTTGAGAGCTTCCTTTGCACAAGGCACTATGCTAAGTAGTTACGTGCCTTATTTGATAGAAACAGCATGCAGACTGGTTGAAGAGGCAATTTGGAGCTAGACTATCAGACTTTACACCTAGGCATAATCACATACTTTGGGATCTTCGGAAAGTTATTTAACTCTTCTATACCTCAATTTATCTCCATCAGCAGCCATTTATTGTTATTTCGAACAACTTCAAAACTATAAAAAAGTTGCAAGAAAGCTATAAATAATCTTTATGTATCCTTGTTTGGAGACTTCATTCACATTCATTAATTTGGCCAGTAACATCTTTGATATAAGAGATCTGATTTAGGATCACACATTTCACCAAGTTGCTGTGTCTCTCTCTAGCTAATTGAGCATGGAACGATTCTCTAGTTTTTTCTTAACATTCAGTTTTAAATGATTTAGATGAGTTCTTTTGTAGAATGACCTTAATTTATGTTTGTTAAGTGTTCCCCCATGATTGGACCCAGGCTCGGGACTCAGCTTCAGTGTTACCTTTAAGAGTTTCATTTAATGTGAAATAGTTCCCTCAGTTATTTGGTAGACAGGGTCCTACCATGTTTTCTTTCTGTTTGTTTTCTTGGATAACTTGTTTGTGTTTTTGTTTTCGTCATCAAGTTGGTGGGCTACAAGGTCCATAAACACAGCCTGGACTTTATTTTTCTTTTGCAGTACTGTATTCTAGCACATGTGGTGATTACAATCTGCCAGTCATTAGGATGGACAGTAGCAATGTAGTGGGGAACACAAACAGATGCTTTGATATTATTTCAAAATGCATTAGATGGTGTAATCAGAAAACTTGCTATTTACTCACTCATTCAATAAATACTTATTGAACACCTACTACATTCTGGGCTCTGGAGATATGGCAGTGAACAACACAGAAAGTATTCCTGACCTCCTGAAGTTTGCATTCCAGAAAGGAAACAGATGATAAATCAAATAAATCAATATGTAATAAAGGGAGTAGAGGAGGTGAACCATCTATCTAGCTGTACAGATGGAGAGGATTCCAGAGAGAGAAGAGGAAATGGGAAGGCCCTGTGTTGGGAATTCATTTGGCAACTCCCAGGACCAACAGGGGGTCCAATGTGGCTGGAGCAGCTCAAGAGAGGGAGTAAGTGGCAGGAAATGAGGTCAGTGAGGCAGCCAAGGGCCCATCTTGTGTGGCTTTGGATTTCATTCTAATTGTGACGGGAACCCATTAGAGGGTACAAAGCCTGGGAGTGACATAATCTTTTACTGCACAGAGAGAATTGCTTTGCGAACTATTTCCTTCTGAGAAAGCTCCTTAGGGGATTGTCTAATAATCAGTGAGTCTCAAGAAACTTGACATTTCTCGCTATTTCTTATACATCAAGCTCTGTACTGGTAGCTGGAAATCCTGGAATGTGTTCCCAGATTTTCACATTCCTTTTTGAGAGGCCTCAGCTGGGCCAGTTTTTCTGGCTTAACAGTATCTCTCCATACTCATGTGTTTAAGAAAGTCTGAAGAGTGAAGAGGAAAAAGAACAGAGCACTTACGGGAATTCTCTGGCTCTCTGAAACCTCAAGTATGAATATGGTATAAATAAATTAGTACGTAGAAAGAGTTTGGGTCCTTTCCACAGTGAAAAAAAAAAAAATCAGTAAGTTCTCCTTTGGAATATTTTCTGAAGGTTTAATGATTAGTGTCGGCAAAATTAGAGGTCAGCATGACTTTGTAAAGCAAAACAAGCCTTCAGCTTTGTTTTACCCATTGGCACTTTAATGACTCCAAAAGTAGCTTATTTGAAATTTTTTGACTTCCTCACACTTGTTGGCCTATGGATGAAATATTTTCTGAAACTTTTCAGTGTGTTAATAAGTAAGAAAATTACTGGGAAGGTCAGGGAAGGACAGTTCTATGGCTGGGGATAAATGAAGAAAGAAACTAGAAGAGAATGCTAGGAGAAATGACGTATTCTATGCCTAGTTTTTGAAAAGATCCCATGTGGATATTGTATTTTTAAAGACATGTACTTTTATTTGGTATGGATTGAAATTGGGGTGATCTCTGCATATGGGAAGACAGTGAAGAAAATGTAGCCAGGTCTTGTTTCCAGATCCATGGTTTAGGTGTTAAGCCACAGGTTTTCTGGAATATTTCAGTTCCTTTTGCCTTCTCACATTAAGAGAGAATTAGGTCTTCCAAGTGCTCAAGGAAATCTAAATAGTACTCTTTGTGGTTTAAAAAATAATTCAAACCAGAGTCTGACTTCTTTTCTCTTTCCCCTGAGCTTATTTGAGTACATTTTGTTGCTTCTTATAAAGGTGTGAAATGGAAGTTTGGTATTTCCTGATCAATGGCCTTCTACAGTGACTTATGTTATTTTATTTCCCCTTTGGAACCAGAAGAGCCATACATTGCCCCTTGTGTGAGGATGAATAAACCTTCCTAATTTAGAATTAGTTACTTATGAGGTCCTAATTTACATGAGTTAAATGTGCCTGTTTATTTCTGACCAGTCATGGGATAAGCCTGTGTTAAATTTATTGTAACATTTTGTTGACGCCTTCAGTTTGAGAAACTGGTGCCTGATAGAGCATTGCCCCACCCTATTCTATTTTTCCTTCCTTCTTCTTCTTCTTCTTCTTTTTTTTTTTTTTTTAAATTCTGTGTTGGTGGCCTCCAGTACCTCTTAATTACTGTTACCTCAGAGCCTAACCATGCCTGGCAGCTAATGTGTACCTTGTGAACTGACAAAACAAAGGACTGATTCAGAGAGAACTCACAGAAAAGCACGTTGACATTTCAACTTTAAACTTAAAAAGCAAACAACCCGGCAAACATTCGGCGCTAAAATGTAGTATCCAATGATCCTGGGCCGGTGATTACAAAGCTCTGCTTTGTGTTCTTTATTCTCATGTTAAGTATTGTAATCTGTGTATGGGTACACATCCCAATTTATAGAGAAGGAAAATAAGACTGACTTCTGAGAAATCAGCTAGTAAAATCTATAGGAATGGACCAAGAGAGCTGTCTTGTTTAAGTGAAGAATTTCAGAAATATCTAAAATGCAATTAAAATTTGATCTTGGACTGGAAGTAGGACTGAATTGTAATTATAGACTGGTGAATGCATGCCTGGTCAATTTTCATGTCCCCTTATTTGGGGATAGGCTGTGAGCCCAGAGAGGTCACTGACTGAATAGAGTTCAGAGAGGGTTCCCAGTAGGACAAATAATTTGGTGGTATGTCCATGATACGCCACCACTGAGTGTTTTGTTTTTGTTTTTGTTTTGATCCCTGAGATGGTTCTAGACTCATCAGCCTGTCAAATCTTAGCAGTGCATTCACTGACTCTTTTACTGAATTTAGCCCCCAAGAAACCATCTTCGCATGCTTTGGCTTCTGCACTGCTTTCTTGCACAGAAAGGATTTTCTGATCAGCCACTATCTTATACTGGATGGCTCGGAGGCTGCACTTTTCATGATCAACTAAGAAATTAACATTCTGGCTTCTGTCAGATCACTTAAGGTGAACCAGCCCTAAGAAGCAGATCATTTCAGGATGGGGTAACCAACCTGAGTTTCAGGGACTGTCAAGCCAAGGTCCTGACCCTAGACCACACCCAGAACCTGCCTCTTTCTCACCTTCCTGTAACTGCTACAAATATAAAATGATTGTGAGCACTGCAGGGGAGCCTCATGTTTAATCCATCATGGATTAACTGCATTTTAAATTATTGTACCATTTTTGCCTCAACCTGTACTTATAAACTCTTAACAATTGATTTAGGTGATCCAAAGCCTACTTTCTTTCTTAACACATTTGCATATTTTTTCTTATGTGGACTATATTGTTAACTTGATGTCCAGCAACAAATGAGGAACATTTTAGAAAAAAAAAAACATAATCTATAAAAAAGGAAGAATATTGGAAATCTATTCTTCATGGACACTGTATTGCTACTTAATAACAACTCAAAGCCATATTTATTTTTGAGCTAGAATTAATACTACTGTTTCAAAAGAATATCCCACGAAAGAGAAGAGATCATTCTCCTATCAAATACTTTCCATCCCAGTGGGAGTATGCAAAAGGTTTTTATGAGCCAGGCTCTGTAAGCACACAGGGTAGCAAGCATAGACCGAGTGTTTAAATGAAAGCCTAAGAAGAATGTTGGTCTAGGGAACACTGGAATTGAACTAGAAGAAGAATAAGGCTCTGCTCTTATAAAACTGGTCATAAACCAACAAGTGAGCAACCTCCACTTTCCAAAAATAAGAAAAATTGTTTTTCAAAATGAGAAATGCTGAATGAAGAGTACTAGAACTTCCTCTTCACCCTAATTGTTTAGAATGCATGATCTCATGACTTCTTGACCTAAGAACAGTCATAAGGAAGAGAAACTTCAGCATCATTTTTCATCATTTTTCTTGCTACTGCTACCATCCTTTGAGAAAAGGATGGAATATTCACTGTGCCTTTATTTTATTTTATTTTTTAAAGATTTTATTTATTATTTTCAGAGAGAGAGGAAGGGAGAGAGGCAGAGGGGAAGAGGAACATCCATGTATGGTTGCTCCCAACCTGCCTCCAGCCATGGACCTGGCTGGAAACCTGGCTGGAGACCTGGTTATGTGCCCTGGCTGGGGAATCGAACCAGTGACCCTGGGGTTCGCAAGCTGGTGCATATCCACTGAGCCACCAGCCAGGGCCCAACATGTGTTTTTAAAAAACCTGTTTTGATGGCAGTAATAATGAGAAAATACATAAAGTAAAATATAATATACTTTTCTCTAAAAAAACATGATTTTTTTTCAGAACCTGACAAATATATTGAAACACTAGCTATGCCCACTTTCTGGGTTAAGCCCCGTAGGCAGGCCTGATTTGCTTGATGACCTAGAGAAAATGCCAGGTTTTACTTAGGATATCTGATGGTTTACTCATGCCTTTTCCTCTATTCTGAGCACAATATGACTGTCTCTTGGAGAGTTTTCATGATTAATCAGATGTGAACCCTCATCCTGCTTGATCCTGTGTATTCGCTGAGTGATAGTAATTGACATGATGGAAGGATTAGGAAAATTTATCTAAATTTATTGAAATTGTCCTTCTGCTCTTGCCTTCAGGTGTTATGTTTTGTGATATCCCCACTGTCTATTGCCTCTCCTTCCTGGTCTCAAACTTCTCCACACCCTCAACCTCTACTGTTAAATATCTGTTCTAAGACAATTTCTCAGGAAAGTTAATAACATATCCATAATCTTAGTATGTAATTCAAGAAATAGTTGATGCTAATGGACAGAACACTGATCCGATCACCATGGGGCCTCATTTCTAGAAGAGCTCAGACAATAACCAGTGTTGTAACTTAGAGCTATACAATCTCTCTGAGCTTCTTGACTCAATTACAGGATGTGACGGTTTGTCTAGGTTAGTGTTTCCATAAGTAAGTATAATAACACTGGTCCAAGGATAAGTTTTTCAAAAATGTGTTTTGGGCCCATATTCTTTTGGGAATTGCTATGCACTTTGCCACTTTCTTAAATATCAGCAAGTTAAGGTTCTGACAAGTCCTGAATTAAGAAACATTTACTTTTTAAGGAGCAGGGGTAACGTGTTGGTGGTTCCCTAGAACTCTGTGAAGGAACCCTAGTTGAACTTTCTGAGAGTCAGCTGCAGTTACATTATCTGCAATGCCAGCTGCTTTGTGGGTATAGAGATAAATAGAATGTTGGTCTTAAAAGATCAAACAGGCCAGAGAGAAAAAGCAATGTTATAAAGGATAGCCATTTTAGCTTAAAGATTTTTCTAATTATAATGGGCATGAGTATTGAGAAGCAAGTAGGTCTGCCCAGAGTAGGGCAGTGAAGGCTCCAGTTGAGCTCAGCACTGACAGGTGTTTACAATAACTTACGAGATAGAGAAGGTGTGAAAAGATATTCCAGGTAGCACTTCCTTCCTCTGATCACTTATGCCTAGTAAAGCTTTGCCCTCACCACCCACTCGATTTCTGGATTTCTAGTCTCTGAAATAATTTTATGATTATGGAGTCAAGGAGTGGAAGCTGCATAGGGAGAAAGGAACAGGAGAAAGTGCTGGATGGTGAGGAATGGTTTGCTTGCCATGTGCTTCAGGTGTCACTTGAAGGAGTCCGAAGTGTAACCAGTAGGTAACAGGAAAGCTTCCTTAGCTTGGTTCTTAACCAGGGGAATTGCATGATGAGTAAGTATTTTACTACAATAATTATGGAAAGAGAAAGAGAGAAAAGTTCTAGAGCACTAGGGCAAATCAGAGGGGCAAGAAACCGACAGAGATAATAATTAGGATACTATTGAAATGGTTCACATAAAAGATAATAAAAGGCTGAATAAATGACAGTGGTCAAAGAGATGGATTTGGAATAAATTTTGAAGCTCAACAGATTGTGTGAAGTGATTAGATATGAGACAAGAAAGAAGAAATGTAAAATGACCATGGTATTTAGCCTGGGGCAAATGTATTTGATCAAACTTACTGGGGTAGGAATTTAAAGGAGTGAACTGTTTAATAAAGACTTTGAGTTGGACTAGGGAGTCTATTACACAGAGTAAAAATGCATCCATTGATTTTTGTGTTTCATTCAATAATGATTTAAACTAAAGATTGTATTCCTTTTTTTTTTTAAAGGAGAGTCAGCATCTGTAAAAAACCTATTCTAAACTGAAATTTGGTAAGTACTCAATACATGCTTGTCAATGGAACTGTATTTTTTTTTGGAACCATATTTTAATCTATATATTTCTTTTGATAATCATTTTTAGGACTACAAATCCATTTGGTTTTTCATTCAGTCAAAACTCTTTTTTTTTTTAGCCACAAATAGTCCTGTATATACTGATATCTCAGTAGAAATTTCAAAATGATTTCCATTTTCTAGGAGGAAATAGCACAGAATCCGAACAATTTCAGTGATTTAAATATTAAGCAATTATTTTTTAATTAGTTCTAATTTGGCCTTAACACGAAATATTGTTGCTGCTAATACATCAAAAACATGCTATACTTATAGTCAAGGAGTAGGTTTATTTCAAAATCATCTTTGTATGTCAGTAAAAATTAGAAAAATGTTCTTTTAACTGTTCAAACTTTGTAGAAGTTCATGCTTATTATATAGAACTAAACAAAGATTTTAAAGAATTATTTTTTCCAAAGATCTTTTGAAGTACCGGGTTCTTTTAAGGGGGAAAAAAAACCTCTTCTTTGAGAGGCAGGATGTGGAGACTAGTATGATCCAAAATGTTTACACAAAAGCAGTCCACACCTCCCTAATTTAGTCAGAGAATTTTGCTTTTACCTGCAACAGCTGTCTTCTATTAGTACTGGAAACAAACTATACAATCTATGGTCATTGAACTATGACCACCTCCTTGTTTTGAACTTTTGTCCAAGAGGCCAGGAATCCAGCAATTGAGTTGGTAGCAAGGGAGAAGCTTTGCTAGACACAACTGATCAGAGGACGGAACTACAAGGAGTGACCCCAAAATAACCAGGATTCTTTTCTGGAGGGCAGGTGTCTTGCAGTACAGGCTTCCCCCGCTAGGTGAGTGTTCTAGGAACCCATCTGTATCAGTGTACTAGCTGGCGTTGGTGTGAGAGGCTGCACTTGGCTTCAGTTAATTTTTTTTTAAAAGAATCTTTCAATACATTTGACCATTTTATAATGTGTGATTTATGAGCTCACCTGCCCACACATTGCATTGTTTAGCAATTTTTGACCTAAAATGGCATGAACCCTGTGTCCCACCCTCCCTATTCACCTAGTCCCCCTGTGTCCCCACCCTCCCTATTCACCTAGTCCCCCTCCATCCCCTAAGTGACTTTTTTGGTTTTCTTGGATGAAAAAGTCCTCAAAGGGAAGTGTTTTGCCTTTGTGGAGGAGGTGAAACAAGAATCAGCAGAAGCACTAAAAGGCATGGAAATAAATGAGTTCAAAAACTGTTTTGAGCAGTGGAAAAAATGTCTTGTTAGGTATATTGCATCGATTGGAGAGTACTTTGAAGGTGACTGAAGTTTATACATGTCAGAATAAACACAATTTTGTATAAATAAATTCTGGTTCTTTTTGGGTCTTGTTTCATAAAGTGTCCACCTTAAAAACAAACTGAACCCTGGCTGGTAGCACAGTGGGTAAGGTGCCGACCTGCAAACCCTGCAAAGGCCGCTGGTTTGATTCCCCAGCCAGGGCACATAACCAGGTTGCAAGCCAGGTCTCCAGCCAGGTCTATAGCTGGAGGCAGGTGAAAGGCAACCATCCATTGATGTCTCTCCCTCTCCCTTCCCCTCTCTTTAAAAAATAATAAATAAAATTAAAAAAAAAAACAAAAACTGAACACTACAAAATGGCTGTATATTATAAAATGAACACAATAAGGGCAGAGAGTGACTCCTGATAATTTCTTTTCCTCTTACATCATAAATAATTAAAGATAAAACCTGAATGGTCTTACAATAGGCAGGGCAGCCTCTCCCTTCCCACTTCCCCCAGCTGCTCTGCATAAGGCAGCTCCATGAAATCGTTTTGAAATCAATTTAGAAGCTTTGGAAGGCAAGTACATATAATGGTTGTTACCACTGTTCTAGGGTTAATGGTAACAGGTTGCTATGTGTAAGCCTTTAGATTTGGCAGATTCCTGAATGTATTTTATTTCATCAGAAAGTTTTGCATTCTTGAGAAAATGCAGATCAAACCAGAGTTGAGACACAATGTCCCTGTATCTCAGAACAAACCAATCTTATTTCCTTCCCTATGGTTGAAATAGAGGGCAGGCAAGACAGGTTGTGGTTTCTGAAATCTAACAGCCTAGTATCGCTGTGCCATTCTCTCCCGGGTTCAGTGCCACTCCCTTAACTTAATATCTGTTTACTTTAGAGGAGGCAGTTTGGGAGAAAGGATCATAAATATCCTGGCCCTGTGCCCCAGAAGCCATGACAAGCAAAAAGAACATACTCGCCTAGAGATAGCCCTTGAGATATTTAAATGTTCGGGTTAATTTTTTATCCACTTTAATAACTAGATTACCTCCTCCCCCCCGCTTCTTTGCTTTCTATTTCTGCTCTGTAGCTGTGGGCACGGAAATCTCTGCAGGCAAATTACTCCAGAGCATATCACAGGACAACCCTATAACGAACAGTTCAATTCACAGCATCTGGATTCCTGATCCTTTTCCGACATGGCAGGTGTGAGTGGATGTATAAAATATTCTATGTTTATCTTCAACTTCTTGTTCTGGGTAAGTGTTTTTCTTTTAACTATCAATTTTATGCAAGAAAGGGGATCTTGATATAAGTATCATAAATGAGAACAGACTCTGCACTAGAGAAATAGGAGGAGGGGGAAAGTGTATTTTCCATTTACTTGTTTGGATTTGTTTGTTTTTTCCCTTTGGTTATTTCGTTATTGAAAAGGAGCCAGTGACTCCAAAAAGTGCACCTCAGGATCTGTGGGGATAAACATTTTATAAATGTTTTGATATTGTTGCCAAACAAACACAGAGGGAAAAAATACCCCCTAGTTAAAGAGCAATTATTCTTAGCTGTATATCATGTAGGCCTTCCTAGTTTCAGGGCCCCGTGGGAAAGTTCTGATCTGATTCCTTCTGGAAGTAGCCCCTGTGTCCTAATGTTTAGATCTAGGTTTGAAACAGGTGGGTGGTGGGGTGTCAAAAGATAAAGACCTGAGAAGAGGATTATTTTCAGGGACCCAAAGAAGAAACAATGGGTCATAAAGAACTTGAGAGGGAAATAATAAAAGTATTT
Source organism: Noctilio leporinus (assembly GCA_004026585.1). Taxonomy (NCBI): domain Eukaryota; kingdom Metazoa; phylum Chordata; class Mammalia; order Chiroptera; family Noctilionidae; genus Noctilio; species Noctilio leporinus. Next base: position 91,354 of record PVIW01005517.1, on the reverse strand, counting down.
TAATTGTGAAAAAAACAAAACTAAGCCACTCTGTTTGTATCAGCAGCTTAAAGTTAGGATTTTGATATGTCAGCAGCCCAATTTTAATCAACAGGTTTTGTATTTTAACAGGTTCTCATACTTTTCTTAAAGGCCTGTTAACATAAGACATAGCAAATAAATTGATAAATGGGCTCTAAAATTGAAAAATGGAAAAATAAGATATGAAATGGCAGTAAGGTAAAAGGCAGGCAGTGATGTTGGAAAACTGACATTATTTTTAGTATATGTGGTGCAATTTTAGATTGTTCAAAAGAGAAAATTATTTTGTATACTGATTTAAAATTGGCTTATGCAGTATAAGCAGGTGCGAGTTGTGGTTTTGCTTTTCCCCTGGTTACCTCTAGTAAATAGGCAGCTGGCATCTCAATGTTGGTAAACTTCTGTTCTATTAAAATAATGATACACCTAAGTAAACAAAACCATAAGAATACAGTCTCATTGTATAGAAGACTTTCCATTCAATGTCTAGTAGCCCTAATGAGTACAGATGATATGTGAATGAAATGAATATATAAATAGATAAAATTAAAAAAAAAAAAGGTTTGTCCTTTCCTCTAGAAAAATGGGCCACCTTTGCCAATATTAAATGAAGCTCAGGAATATTTGCCAGTTCTTAAAAGTTAGCCCTGACGAATTTCTTCCCTTCATATTTAAAATTGCTTCAACATTGAGAGTAGAATATAAACAAAGAAATGCCTGTATACTTTCACTGGTTTTGTTTTTAGCTTTTTATCATGGAAAACCTGAAGCATTCACAAAGTAGGTCAAAGTAATCCACCCCATCATCTAGCCCCAATGGCCATGAAAAACACGGCAGGTCCTTCCCTGTTCGTACTCTCATCCACCTTCTCCACTCGGTACTATTTTGAAGCAAATCTAGGATGTAAATATTTTAGTGTATACCTCTTAAAAGATGAATAATGCTTTTTAAAAATGTAACCACATTGCCATGGTCACACTAAAAACTTACTAAGAATTTCTTAACGGATTATCATCCCATCCAGGGTTCAAGTTTCCCATTGCCTTACAAATGTTCCTGTTTCAGTCAGAACCCAAATAAGGCCTACACATTGTGCCCACACAGGGATGTATCTTTTATGTCAATTTTCATCTTTAGGCTATCCCACCATCTTTATCTCTTTTTTGCTTCCTGGCAATTTTATGTACTGGTCTGTGTTGTCACAATTTTCATGATCTGTATCTTGCTATTTTCATACCCATGGTATAAGTTAACCTGTTCCACATCTTGTGTATTTTCTCCAATTTAGTAGTCACATCTGGTAGCTTGAAAAGATTTCGGTTATTTCTTTTGGTCTATAAAACTGTTTTACAAGGACTGTCCTGAAAGTATCAGCCATGCAAACTGTTTTATATGGGCACTGGCTTGATACTTTCTGGACAGACCTATAAGTGATAGTAGTGTTCTTTCATCAGGCGGCATGTAATAGCTGACCATGTCACTTTTTATGGTGTTAGTAGTCACTGATGCTCATGAACCTAAATCCTTAGTTCCTTAAGAGTTTCAACTATACTATTACCAATAAGGAGAAATTTATCATTTACTGATTGGTTACTAGTGACCCCAGTTTTCATTTTAAAAGGCAGCACAAATGTTTCTTACTCTTTACTTAACAGATTTCAAAATGATTAGTTAATATTTTGGTATCATACAACAGTGATAAGCAAGTATTTCTTTAAGTATCCTATGAAATAATAAATGTAAAATGCCACCAGAGTTTTCATTCTCATTGATTTGCAGTTTATTCCACCTTTGGCCAGTGGGAGCATCTTTAGGTTGGCTCCTGCATTCTTTTGACATGATCCTAAAAACTTTGATGACTTCTTCACTTTAGTATGACAAGAGGTTTCATTCAGACTCACTTCCCTATTTCCTACCCCAGACCTGGACTCAGGTATTTCTCCAAAAAGTCCTGATACCCTTTAAAAAAACTGTAACCACTGTCTTTTTATGACACAGAATATATACCGCCTATTTAAACAAACCAAAGTATGAATATGCTAATAACTGCATAGCTCCTATTTTAATAACATGTCCCAAAATACCCAAACCAGTAGTAGCCCTCATTATGAAATGATAATATAGTTAAAATATGACATAAAAGTGAACACATCAGAGGTTAGTGTTTCATTGAATAGGTAACCAAAGATTTGGAATAGATCTTAATTTTAAACCACAATGATAAGTCTAAGAAAGGGGTATGTTGTAGGTCCAGATTATTTAAAATTTGAGTTCAAAGATAGTGGTGGATATCTGTGTCATGCTGTTTCTTGACATTGCTATTGCTTTTCTAAGAATTTCAGATTATTTTATGGTTACATTCTTTCTTTCTTTTTCTGATAAGGAAGACAAGGTCTGAGACTGGAGGTTTCGTTTAGATATTTCTAACTTCCTGGGTTAAAGGCCTTGATCTTATCAGTAACATAGTGGTGGGATCTACAATCTCTATATAAGCCTCCTGAACGGAGCCTTTGGGTGAGAGCAACAGTTGTAAAGATCAGTGATAATTTGTCAGCCAATAGGCAACACCTCTTAATTCAAAACCCAGACAGCAGGCATAATCTCTGAGGTTATGCCTCAGACAGTGGCCACTCCTCTTCGTACTCTTCTCTATACCCACAACCCAAGAGTTCTCAGAATTTTACAATCCTTCATAGGAAATTAGCAATTTGTCACATTTCTAATGTTTACTTAAGCAATGTTTTAACGGTCCCACTGATGTGGTTTTTTTGTGGGTATCCATGACTATGTTTTGAAATACATTCTTTCTGGTGTAGCTTGCTAAATGAAGCCTTTGCAAAGTAGGGCCAGATGTTGAAATATCTGTAAGATATGCATATGGTCATTTAAGTTAAACATATCAGTTTCTTTTGTGAGAGAACTTGAGATATGCCACATACATATGCAGTGATTTGCATTTGTTAGAATTGGCCATTGAAGGGAAACATGCCAAAGTGACTATCACTTCTAATCATTCATGCATGCCAGAGGTTGATGCAAGTTAGAGTGAAGTGGGGATGCTGTAGATAATAGGTTAATTATGGGTACACAACCTGTTTCTCTGAGTCTTGTGTCAAAACAGATGACTGCCCACGCTTCCTTATGCTCCTCTCAGTTCTAAGTCAGGCTTCGGAGTACGGTAGATGTTTGGGATGTCTTAGGAGTCTGGAGAAGCAGGGAACACAGGGTCTTCAGGTCGTGGGTATAGTGGAATAATGACCAGCTCTCCCTGAAGGAAAGCATAGTGAAGGAATGGCACCTGCAAATGAGGTGAGGGGAGAAGGAGGAGCCCAGGTGCAACACCAAATGCCAAACGTATCAGCAAGTGAAAGAAGCCAGTGTGGGAGGCAGTTTGAAGAGAGCAGCAGGAAGTGGGAATTTGGAGAGTGTCCAAAACCCAGCATTTTGGTGTTCATCATTGTATTTTATGTGGGCTGGGTCTCTAGATGAGATGTTCTGAGAGCAATTAAAAGAGTTGATGCAGAACAGACATAACTAGGAGTTAGAACTCCATTAAAAATTAAGGTTTAGTTATATTTCATTCCGTCAGCTGATGAAATCCCATGGCAGCAATGTGTGAACTTGGTGAATCCAGCAGTCGTCTGCCACCATGCAATCCATGTAGGGGTGTAACGGTGACAAAAGACACTGGAGCCCTGAGTTGAGGGCCCAGGCTGAACCTCAGCTCCTTCATCACTCGGTGTTTGACCCTGGAGACTCAACCTGTTTCTGCAATCGTGTTCCTCATCTGTACAACTGGGGATAGCAGTGGTATCTACCCCTTGGGGTTGTCATAAAGACTAAGTGATTTAACTTATATAAAGAACTCCGCCCTGGCTGGTGGCACAGTGGATAAGGTCACCGCGAACCCAAGGGTCACTGGGCCCCATGTGGTTTGGTTTGTTTGTTTTTTTAAGATTTTACTTATTATCTTTCAGAGAAAGGGGAAGGGAGAGAGGCAGAATGAGAGGGAGGCATCAATGTATGGTTGCCTTTCACCCGCCTCCAGCTACGGACCTGACTGGAGACCTGGCTTGCAACCTGGTTATGTGCCCTGGCTGGGGATCCAACCAGCAACCTTTGGGTTTGCAGGCCGGTGCCTTATCCCGTGAGGTTTTATAACTAGTGATTCACAAATTCCAACATTGGATTTTGAATCAGAGGGAGAAATAAACTGTGAAGGGTTATAAGGCAGAAAGTCTTCTATCATAAACTAAGGGAATGGAACGGAAGTATATTTTGTAAATAGGTAGACAGAGTCAAGTCCTGGATTCACTCCATGTTGCTTTGTGGCTGGGAACATGTTCCTTGACTTTTCTGTGCCCTGGTTCCTGCATTTGTAAAATGAAGATGATCATTTTACCTGGCAGGATTAATTGTGAAGATGCACTGAGATACTTTTAGAAATCCTATAAGCAAAGATTGGCATACAATATTAGTCAATTAATACTATTTTTCCTAAGTCCAACCATCATACTGCTTTTTAATTTAAAAAGGATTAGAATCTGGTGTGATAGTATTTTATACATTATGGGCTTTAGAAACTTAAATATAATTTTAGCCCTACTCTGATCCTCCCCTGGCCTCATGGGGCAAGAAATCCATGGATATAAAGGAATATGTTCACTTTAAACCTGGCCTCCACCTTGAGTATCTGGGGCCACAATTTCCCTGCCCAAGTGGTCCCAAACCTATTTCCTGTATCCTTCCCCAGGGGTGATCTAGATTTGTCTAGAATGAGAACAGGTTATAAGCAGATCTGACTTGCAGGCTGGGATATCCATATCCATTCCATTATATCCCTCAGACTTTAAGACAGAACCAGAAGTGAGAGATGGGTGCTCGAGCTGGCTGTCCCCATGCCACCCGTTTCTGAGGACTCTAAATCGAACCTTGTCTGTAGGTCATTAAGTAAGAACATCTGTCAAGATAGGAAGATAGAACACATTGTGCATATGTTCATCACCTTGAGTTATCACTTCTCACTATGGAGACCTAGGGTCTGTGGTTTGTGATTTGTATTTTTGCCTAAGGCCCTACAAATGTATGCACAGGTTTGCAGGTATTATTTTATGGTCATTGTACTTTGAAACAAAATGATAAAAACATTCCTGAATGTGCACCATTTTATCACCTGGAAACATTAGGGTGCTCATCAAATGCTGAACATTCATCTCTGTTTACATGTTCGGAAGTTATGTGAATTTTAGTGGTTTTATACTTCAGTGCAAAAAAGAAAACATGCTTACCCAGTCCCTATTTGTGTCAGAAGGAAACATGATTGCTTTCTTTCACTTAAATTTAGAGGTAGTTAAAATTACAATTTGCAGCAGTTATAGTGGGTGCTTGGCTTACCTACTAGGTTTAGAAGATGCACATGAATGCAATCATAGAGACACTTACTGTGCACTTAAAATGCATTGATACGATAAATGTCATTCATTTTGGAAAGATAAAGCAACCACAATAGCAGAGCCTGCTAAGAATTGTTTAGTTTACTCCACTAGTTTAGAGCAGTGATTTTCAACCCATGCACCCCAGCAGGTGCACAATGGTGTGCCACAAGAACTTTTAAGATGTGCGATACCGATATGTTTCCCCTTAAACTGCCAAATGAAAAAATGACAATAGCCAGCACAACAATAGGGTTTTGGTGTGAATGAATCAAAATCAAACCAAATTTCTGTCAGAATGGCAAAAAGAAATGTTTTCTTTAGTGAGCTACAGCACTGAGTAATTAGTTTATGTGTGCCATGAGATGAGAAGATTGAAAATCATTGGTTTAGAGCATTAGAAAATCAGGTATGATATGAAGGCTGAGGGGCCATCTCTGTAAATCAGAGCCACGTTTGACCTGTGGAAAAATGCACAGTGACCTGCCCTCTACTAGATCTGAGAATTGACATAACCACTGTTGTTAGAAACTAAGGCAAGTTAACAGAGCTCAAAGTAGGTCTTATTGAAGAAATGAATAAGGGAAACACCAGCATAAGGCCTCATAAAAACCAGTGAAAGGGAAGGTCACCCTAAAGTTTAAGGGGACAAGCACACACCCCTGGAAGAAACCATCCAGCATCCTGGAAAAAGTGTCACGAAATTGGCATCCACAATGTAGTGCCAGTAAACAGGCCCCTGTGAAATGGTGGCTGGAGGCCATAAGAGAAGACACAGTTAACTGGAAAAGCATAGGATGAGATGAAAAAGGAATGAGATAAAATAAAGAAGTACTTCAAGGACACCAGAGACACATGATAGAATTAAAACCCACTCTAGAAATCACATTACATGGAGACAGTAGTACAGTATCCCCAGTTGAGAGGCTCTGCCAAAGGAGGATCAAAGAGGTAAATGATGTGAAGGAAGTAATAATATAAAAAGTTCTCATGAGCAACAATGTCACAGCCTCTATTATCTTACCACAATGCAATTAAACTAGACGTTCGAGTAAATGTTTGCTAAAAGAGGATACTTGAACATTAACAACAGTAGTACTGTCCCAAAATGTTAGGGCTTTACTCATGATCTCCTGTGTTCTAAAGTTATCATAAAAATGAACCTTGTAGTTACCCAAATTATCCATTTCATTATTTTCTTATTCAATTGTGGTCTCTCAGGAGCAGCTTAGGACAGTTTCCCCTAATTTTATCCAAAAAGTGTCTATTTTGGACCAACAATGATAGCTTACAGCACACTCTTCCTCATTGCATAGAACTATGTGCTTTCTTCCATTTTTGACACTCTTCAAAAACACTTTGGTCAACACCCAAACCTGAAGCTAGCATTGCGGGGGGAAAAGTAGGGATGACAGGAGGACACATTATCTGAAAAGAGGACAAATCCGCTTGTTCTGTGTCGTTCCTGTTCCAGGAATTTTCTTCCTGGTCATAGACAGCTTGGGCAGCCACAACAAAATAGCATCAACTTAGAAGGTTAAGCAACAGAAATGTATTTTCTCGCAGTTTCGGAGGCTGGAAGTGCAAGATCAAGGTGCCTGCTAATGTTGAGAACTCTCTACCTGGCTTGCAAATAGCTGCCTCTTGCTGCGTCTTCTTACGACTCCTTCTCCCTGCATGTGTACAAAGAAAAAGATCTCTCTTGGCTCCCTTCCCTTTCTTTCTCCCTCCACCCCTTGTTATATGGTCACCAACCCTATGGGATTAGGACTTCACCTTTATGATCTCATTTAACTTTAATTACCTCCTAAAAGCCCTACCTCAAAATACAGTCACATGGTGAGCAAGGGTTCCAGCATCCTAATTTAGGGGGGCATATAATTTAGTCCATACATGGTTATAAACAGACAGCAGAATGACCTCATTTCTTAGCATACTGGCTCAGACCAACAGTATCCTAATTCCATAAATAGAAAAGTGTCCCATGAGAGCTGAGTGACAACAATTCACTGGGGGTAGGATAGGGGAGGGGTGGAAGTAGACCTAGTCAGCTCTTTAATGTCCACTGTAGGCTGACCTGGGGGCCCAGCATATCAGCCAGTTTTTAAAATAAACTTATCAACAGAAAAAAAGGACAGAGCTTTTTTTCTTAATTTATACTCCCAATTATTTAAAAGCACATAAAAAGATCAGGAAACAAATTCATAAATACAAACTGGAATAAAATAGGTTAGTATCAATCATGACTCTAGAATGATTGTTCTTCACAGGAAACTAATTTACTTTTTTAAAAAATATTTTATTATTTTTAGAGAGACGGGGAGGGATAGAGGGCGAGAGACATCAATGTTCGGTTGCCTTTCACCTGCTTCCAGCCACGGACCTGGCTGGAGACCTGGCTTGCAACCTGGTTATGGGCCCTGGCTGGCCAATTCACTTTTAAAGTTATTTAACAAATTTATGAGTGACTTCATGTCATTAAAACATTTTTACATATGAATCTATTCAGTAAGATGAGGATGATATATTTTAAACATTTGTTTCTTTTGTTTTTATGATGAAGTTTGGATAAGGGAAGAAAATAATAGTTTGGCCAACTTCAAAATCCCTGAGTATAGTTAGCTATCTAGTCATGAAGATCGATGTTACGCAAAAATATTCTTGACTTCTGATATAACTGAATATCCTTTTTCTTTTTTTTAAAAAAGCCTTTTAAATCTGTTAGAACAGTTTTAGGTTCACAGAAAAATTAAGAGGAAGGTACAGAGATTTCCCATCTATTTCTGGTCCCCACAGATGCATAACTTGCCCCTGTTAGTAGTATCACTCTCAAGAGTGGTACATTTGTTGCTAGTAATAAATCAGTGTTGACGCATTGTAATTGCCCAAAGACCATAGTTTACATAAGGGTTCACTCTTGGCGTTGTATATTCTGTGGATTTGGACAAATGTATAATGACATGTATCCATCATTATATTATTATTTAGAGTATTTTCACTGCCCTAAAATCCTCTGTGCTCTTCCCATTCTTTTTGTCACCACTCTAGCAATCCCTGATCTCTTTACTGACTCCATAGTTTTGCCTTTTCCAGAATGTCATATGGTTGGATTTGTACAGTAGATAGCATTTTCAAATTGGCTTCTTCCATTTAGTAATATGCATTTACGTTTTCTCCATATTCTTTCAGGGTTTGATAGCTAACTCATTTCTTTTCTTTTCCTTTTCTTTTTTTCTTTTTTTAAGATTTTATTATTTTTAGAGAGAGGGGGAGGGAAAGAGGCAGAGAGGGAGAGAGACATCAATGTATGGTTGCCTTTTCACCTGCCTCCTGCTACAGACGTAGCTGGAGACCTAGCTTGCAACCTGGTTATGTGCCCTGACTGGGAATCAAACCAGTAACCTTTGAGTTCGCAGGCTGGCGCCTTATCCACTGTGCCACCAGCCAGAGCTTATCATTTCTTTTTTGCCTTGAACTACATTTCATTGTCTGGACGTACCCCAGATTATTTATCCATTCATCTGCTAAAGGGCATCTAGGTGCCTTCCATAATTTAGCAACTATGAATGAAACATCTGCGGATATCCCTGGGCAAGTTTTTGTGTGGATCTAAATTTTCGACTCCTTTGGGTAAGTACCAAAGAGAATTATGTATTGCTGGATCATGTAGTAAGAGTGTATATAGTTTATGAGAAACTACCAAGTGTCCCCAAAGGTGGCTGGCTGCGCCAAGTTTGCATCCCACCAGCAATGAATGAGAGCTCCTGTTGCTCCACATCCTCGCCAGCATTTGGCTGTCAGTGTTCCACATTTTGGCCATTCTAATAGATGCATAGTGGTATCTCTTTGTTGTTTTGATATCCTTCTTTTAAATAGTAATGTTACTGCTAACTTTCAGTGGCTGAGAAGACTAGAAGTTATCATTTGAGGGGGAAGTATGGCTCATTTCTTAAGATTTCTGTATAATTCAATGTCTAAATACATTGAAAAAAGTGAAGTAAAAAGTCACATATAAAAAAGAAACAAACAAACAAAAAGTAAGGGTTTAAACAATAATTCACTGTTAGCCTAAGAGTTCTTAAAGTTTTCTCAATAGTTTCATCAGTAACTATTAGGTAAGGATGGTAATTATAAAATCTATTTAGACAATACTATTTTCAGTTAAAGCTGGAAGTCAAATCAACTATTAAGATAATCGATGTAAATCTTCCTATGAAAGAAGAAACAGAAAATATCAATGAACAAACCAAACAAATCAAATCTATTTGGTATAAAATTACTGAAAATCCCAGAATCTCATGATCATTTGACATAAATTTTCTCAGACTTATTTATTAATAAAGAACTGTGAAAATGAGTATTTTTATCTTCACCTGAAAATGAAATTAGAATTAGTTGAAATGGAGAGGAAATCAGAAGGGGTTTCAGGCTCTGAAGATGTTTGCCCAATGGTTTGTGTTTTATCATGTGCTCATGTGTGTGCCTGTAAGATAATTAAATTGTACAGATTATTTGGTCATTTGATCAAGAGCCTTGGTTCTCCACTGCACTCCTTGTTTTGTAGGAGGAGAAACATGTAGGGGAGGCAGGATTGGATGAGAAGTGGTGCTGGATTTTCATGACGTGACTGTTAGCTGTCAAGGGTTCTAGTTTCTTTATCTGAAATGAAAGGTTTAAACCTAGATGATTTTTGAGATCTTTTAGGAAACACAGATTTTCTGGGTTTTCAGCTCCTCATGGCACATTCCCTAGTCCCTAACAAAGCCCTTGACTCTACTTCTATGGCAAACGTAATGAGAAGCCATTAAAAATGAAACTGCTGTTTTGGGAATCCACACATATTGGCTCAACTGCATAAAAGCAAAAATGCTGCAAAGTCACTGGGCTTTAAAGGCCTCTGGCACCACAAGGCCAGAATGGCGTAGAAAGTCCTCCAAGGCCAGCTGTGTTTGCTATATTACCAAACTTGTTCTCAACATCTCCACCTACTAAGAGATTTTGATTTCTCTTTTAAGGCCATGACATATATATCTTTTTAAAAAAAAACCCAAAAACCCTAAAAGACAAGGGTTTTCCTTACATGAAAGTAAAATGTGTTTCACATTTTATGTGTTGGCCTTGGTCCAAATTAAATAATCTGGTAAAGTCATTAAAGGAATTTAAGACTTTAAATACTGTTCCTCATTGTTTCTCTTCTTTGGGTAAGCTGTACTACCTAAAAGTTTATTTTAAAAGAGTTTATTTAGGTACAAAAAGTGTTATGAGTGTTTGTTGCTTAACTGTAAATTTTGTCAAATGTTCTACTTTTCCCTGTCTTTCCTAACTTTTTGCTTCCTGAATCTTGAAGGAATGTTTGGTAATTCACCAGTTATTCTTTCTTTTGGTCTAAGACAGTTTCTCAGAGACAAACAGAGGGGTCTAATGAGGATATTTTGTCTTTAAACTATTGCGGCTAATCTCTTTTATGTTAAAATCTAGCTAAAACTGACAGAGTTGAACGATGGAAAATCTTTTCCCTCCCCCACAATAGAGATGATTTCTTGTTCTAGACCTATGAACAGACTGTGGGTGGAAAACAGACTATTCTTATCGAACTTAGCAATTATAGTGGATCATTTTAGCAGCTACCTGCATATGAATATGCCTCACTTATGTCTTTTAGGTTGTAATGGTGTACTTAATGATGGGCCATTTTCACCATAATGCTAGGAGTATGTGGAATTAGAGTTGCAGTTTATCTTAGTGGTACTCTAATATATATTTTTTCTTTTTCTGTAGCTATGTGGTATCTTCATCCTGGCAATGGCGATTTGGATACGAGTAAGCAAAGATGGTCAAGAGGTAAATAGATAAATATCATACAAGCTTCTCTAATCCTAAAGTAGTCAGTTTGTTTTTTTATAACAAAGTAATGACAACAATAATAAGCATTTCTATAGCATTTTCCTTAACTGCCTCCTTATGATTATTTGCACCGGTATGTGATTTTATAATTTAATTCAAGTTACTTAATCAAAGATACTCACTATGAGCCTGGCCCTGTGTTGGGTATGGATCCATCCTTCTGAAGAATGGACAAGGTGTTATTCCAAATGCAGGAAGATTGCAACAAAAGTGAGGGTGGGAAAGGACCAAAGTGAAAATTTGCCTCCTTTTTTATTTGCTTAAGGCCAGCCTAAAGTATAGCTGGAGGATAAAGACCGTCTTTCCTCCCCACCAAGAATGATTTTGTAGTATAAAGTATTGACAATAATTTGAGCCCAAAGTGGGGTGGTGGTCCAAAAGGAACGAGGGGGAGAAGTTCTCTTGGAAGAGATTTTGAATCTGTGTTTTAAAGGCATCTATGTACAAAGATAGTTGGTAATAACCTGTGACAATTGGCAGTGAGGTAACCCCTTATAAGAGTAGGAGGCTGGTCACATTGGTGTAACTCAGCAGTTGGCTGGGAATGTCCACCTTCTTGCTATCTAGATAGGACTGACATGACCCCCTTCCCCCAATCACACACCTTCCATGTCCTGTGGCAAAGCTCTTACCAAGATTTCCACAGGTCTGGAGGACATTATTTCATATGGTTGGCTCTGGCTCCAGGTTTTGGATTCCACACATGCTGTGTCACAACACAGTGTTGCAAGTGTGGAAGGAGTGTGTGCAGGGAACAAGGGTGACGGTGTGGGAGGGCTGTTCTGTTCATTAACCCGCATCATCCCTGACACCATTTCCTGGTTCTCCTGCTTCCACTCTTCTCTCCGCCTTCTTTTCAGGGGCACTGCACTTCAAGTTATTTTCTTTCTGCACGCAGGGCCCTCATCTTGCTCTTTCTTGTCTGGGCTTCTGCCACTATTCAGCATCACATTAGCTGCTGCGAGGGCCTTTCCAGAGTATTTTCCCAAAAAGCTTTTCTAAAGAGAATGCTAATACTTATGTGATAATTGTTAAGTTATATTAAGCTGGCAATTAAGGTAATGCATTTTAAAATATTAATTTTTATTTTTTAAACTTTTCAATTGCAGTTGACATTCAATATTCAAGTGTATGGAATAGTGAGTAGGTATACTGGGTATGAAGTGATCCCCCAATAACTCTAGTACCCCATGTATACACATGACAATATTATTGATCATATTCCTTATGCTGTGCAGGTAATGCATTATCTATTATCTAGTAAAACCTATTGTACTATGGTGCAGCTAACTGCCTTTGGGCATAGCCTAGTTGAAAGAAAGGTTAAAAGAAAATTAATATTTCTTCTGACTAGGCAGCTTTTTCCTTCCTTCCTTCCTTTTCTCCTTCTTCCTTGTCTCCTTCCTTCCCTCCCTTCCTTCCGCTTTTACTTTTTTTTTTTTTTTTTTCCTTTTAAAATAATGCTTTCTTCCATTCAGAACCCAGAGAATCACAATGGGAACTAGCCGCTTCCTCATTTGGTGTCTCATTGTATTGAGGGACAGGTGTGGCAACTAGTTGGTAACATCTTAGTCCATCAGGATTTTATTTATTGTTTTAAGCTGATGTGACTTGCTAATGGCTTTGGGTTTTGGACTTTGAGCCCATTAATAGTATTTGCATCTCTGATGTCTAGAAATTGATGTCTGAGTTTGGGACTCAAATTAACCATAGAGGTTAACAGCCACTTATTTTGAGGGTGTTTTGGCCTTTTTAAGATGGTATATAGGCTCTATTTTTATTTTATTTTTTAAACTTTATATTGTTATGTTACTTTTACTAGTTGATATGGGAACATTTTCTTTTCCCCCAGTGCTTCTGATAAACAAATTTGCTGTTTAGTCTATGAAGAAATATCCACATTGAATGTATTAAAGAATAGTTGTCCTTAAGAAAGTGTTACTTTACATCTGGGATAAGACTAAATGAATAGAGCCAGACAACATCTTTAGTTACATTTTACCTCTTGTGCTCAGTCAGCCTCTAACTCTGTTGTCAGTGTCCACCAGGACAACATTAACGTTAACCAGCCTGACTGATGTAAAATGGGCTTGACTTACATTTATCTGAAGTCAGTGACAAGGAATCCAGAGTGTGCAAAGGACTGAATTTTACTTGAAACAGTGGTAGCAATTTTAGAAAGGAAAACATGAGCATAAACATAGAAAGAGGGGTGGCAGGGAGGTCTATGTGAACATCTTTTAGCTTATTTCCTTGTACCACAGTGCTCCTAGGGAAGCTTGGTTCTCCTTTGGGATAAACGTAGCATTGCAAGGCAAAGCATGTGGGCAGCCATTCTTGTATCAGAAAATCCCTTCGACTCCAGAGAGGACCCTGAACCTTCTTCTTTCAGGTTCAGCCATTCCCCTTTCTTTCTTGATTCTCCCCTTGTCCCGAAACACACCCAGACACTGTTCACTAAGACAGGTTTCAGCATTCTATTGCCCCTCTCCTGGAATAAACACTTGATCTCAGATTTCCACTTCTTTTCAGAATAAGAAAAGCCATTTGTTGGGCTGACTTAGAACAGAGATCCTCAGAGAGCCAACACACTGCTTTCTGACCAGTCCTTGGCTGTGAGCCATCTGGCCAGATCAGACAAAAGTGCTTGATTGCCCTGCTGAACAAGTGCTGGCCACATCATCCAGGTTTCACTTGTAGATACTTGACCTATTATTTCTCTGTCTGGGCTGTCTAAGCAAAGTTTTGTTTGTTTGTTTGTTTGTTTTTCACCCTTTTATTAATTCTAAAGAAAGGGGAAGGGAGGAAGAAAGAGAGGGAGAGAAACTTTGATCCAGTTGCCTCTTGCTCACACCCCAGCTGGGGACTGAACCTGCAACCCAGGCATGAGCCCCGACAGGGATTCAAACTTGTGAGCATTCACCTGGCTGGTGGCACAGTGGGTAAGGTGCCGGCCTGCAAACCCAAAGGTCGCTGCTTCAACTCCCTGCCAGGGCACATAACCAGGTTGCAAGCCAGGTCTCCAGCCAGGTCTGTAGCTGGAGGCAGGTGAAAGGCAACCATATACATGGATGTCTCTCTTCCTCTCTCCCTTCCCTTCTCTAAAAATAATAAATAAAATCTTTAAAACAAACAAACACACACAAAAAAAACCTGTGAATATTCAGTTTGCAGCATGTTGCCCGTCCAAATGAGCCATACTGCCTGGATGCGAAGTTCTCCTAACTCAGTGAAGTTTCAGCACTTTTAGATGCCTTAGGGTTTGCCCACGCTGGCCACGGTGTTCTAGTGAAGCAATATTTGACAGGAAGTGGATAGAGCAGGTTTTCTAATGCTGTTTGTTTTTTTTACTTTTTGGTCATTTTCTATTTTGATCCAGATGCCATGCCTGTTTATTAACAGAACTGATTTCTTAGCTCCAATCTTAACAGGCAAACAAACAACAATCAAACACAAAACATGAAAAATGAACAAAATAATCTTTAGGACATATGTAAATAGAAAGCTTCTAAATATGTAAATTGAAACATTATCTGTAAGCACAGACTCTTAAAGACAAAGGAGGCCTTAGATACCAGACAGACTGATCTAATTCTCTTTATAAATAGGAAACTGGAACCCAGCAGGGTTAGTTTGACTATTCCAGTGTAGAAACCTTGTTATATATTAGGACCTGATGGAATATAGACCTTTATTTTTGTTTTTTTTCTTTAACATTTTAAAAAAGGTTTTACTTATTTTTAGAGAGAGGAGAAGGGAGGGAGAAAGAGAGGGGGAGAAACATCAATGTATGGTTTCCTCTCATATACCTCCAACTGGGGACCTGGCCCACAACCCAGGCATGTGCCTGACAAGGAATTGAACTGGCCACCCTTTGGTTTGTAGGCCAGTGCTCAATCCACTGAGCCACTGAGCCAGGGCTAGATCTTTATTCTAATACTTTGACAACTTCAGCACATTCTTTACTACTGATTGTCCAATAAAGTTTCCTTCTAGGCTATGGATTGGTATAAAATGTCATTTAAAAAGTAAAGAGCATTCATAGTGGTGCTTTGTTTTGTATTTCCTGTTAGGGGAGCTGACCTACATGATATATTGAAGATTTTAGGAGACAGTCTCTGAGTTAGTCTAAGAACTAATTCTCTACCCAGAAATAGAAGAGTAGACAGAGGTTATACAAGAAAGATGGGCTATATGTGGCACTTAAATATAATTCAGGTGCAAGGTTTCACTTTTTAATTATTATGTAGTTGTGGATATATCTGGAGGACAAGTGGTAGACTGAGGCTAGGTGCTATGGAGGTGAAGAAGAAGAGTATGTGTGGGGGTAAGAAGTATTGAATTATGCAGTTTGGATTGCCCACTCACCACATAGAGTCCTAAGATTTTCTCCTCAATATCCTGTTGCTTAACAGTCAGGCATAATGAAGAGTTTCTGGAAGACTCCGTGGACTGAATATATCCTTTGGGCACAAGGAAATAGAACTGATAGGGAATATCAGACACTAGACTATTTTTTCTTACTTTAAATTATATATATTTGTGTATTTGTTTTAACAAGCGTATAGGCCTATAAAATTACCATCATAGTCAACATATAAAGCATTTTATTAACCCATAAAGGTTCCCTCATCCCTTTGCAGTCAGTTTCTCCTTTCCCTCCTACCCAGCTAAAAGTCTAGCCCTACTCTGATTCTATCACCATAGCTTAAATTTATCTATTCTTGATCATCATATAAATGGAATCATATAGTGACCATTCTTTTGAATATGGTTTATTTAGCTCAACATAAGGCTTTTGAGGTTCATTCATATCATTGGGTCTATCACTAGTTTGAGGAACTTGGGCTTTACAATTAATTTAATTACCATAAAAAATACATGCATCACAATGCTACTCATATGTAAAACACACAAAATATGCAAACCAAAGAGCACATGTGGGTGAAAGTACATCTAAACTTAAAGTAATTGGTGTTTTGAAAGCTTATTACGTTTCTTCCATCCAATATTGAGTATATCACCTTAGAAAAATATAAAGTTGGAAACACTATACAGACATGTAACACCTTAACAGAATGTAAGCTTCTTGAGGGGAGACAGTTTTGCTGTTTTAGGTCACTACAGTATCTCAAGGTCCTAAAACAGGGCTTAGCACATAGGAGGTACCCCAGGGGTTTCTATTAAAAAAAAAAACAAAACATCAAGGAAAAGGATTTTCTGATTTCTCTTTTCTGGTTTCAGCTTCTCACTAGCGGGAACACTGACATTAATCCTTATGTTGGTGTAAATATCTTGATTGCTGTGGGCGCTACCATCATGATTCTGGGGTTCCTGGGGTGCTGTGGTGCCATAAAGGAAAGCCGCTGCATGCTTCTGCTGGTGAGTTTTGCAGGCCAGTCCCTGCCTGCCCACCCCCATTGTCTGCCGAAAGCACTTGCTAAGGTTGATGCAACTCTAGCTATTGCTTAGAGGAGTTGATAACGAAGCTAATATCTTTTGCTTAGATTAGCGGATACCCTGAGACAACTTTTTAGCTTTCATTTATTCATTATCACTGAGTACCTGCTAGATGTCAGATACTCTGTATGCTAAATGATGCAGAGACGTTAAGACCATTAGAACCCATTAGGGAAGTTGGACAAATAAGTAATTGGCTACAGTGGGAGTGGCCCACAAAAGAAAATGGCAAGGATATAGGAGGGAACCGCAAAGCAGAAGCAGAAGTGAATAGGTATTTGTGCATGTGAGGCTGTGATGAGCTTTCTGGGGTGGGAGATGGGGGAGGGGGGGACCTGGCTTTTTTTTTGGAGGAACTACAAGACCTTGCACATGGCTGGCCTGTTTGAGGAACTGGGAGACCTTGGGTGGCTAGAGTGGCAGAGGCTGTTTTTGGTAAATGACGGGAGATGGGTCTGAACGTGTACTATAGCAAAATCATATTTCATATAAGAAAATTGTAAGGGAGTGAGATAGTCATATCTGTCACTTAGAAAGCATCAAGGAAGATAGATTGGGTTGGGGTAACTCACAAATTTCACTTTTAAAATATATAAAAAATAATGAATAGATATAGAAAAAACATTAGACATAAGAGCTTATTAGAGTTCACCTAAATTTGTTTCTCTCATAAAATAAGATTATGTCAGCCCCTGAAAAAAATTTTGAACTGTTTGTTTATTATGAGGGAGGTAAAAACAGAGTTTTAACAGAACTCTATTAGCATCCATAATGGTTGCTTTTATATGACCAGGGTCTCATTTGCAATTAAGGATTTAATTACTTAAAGAGTTTGTTAAAAAAAAAAAAAACACATTAATTTGTGGGCTGTATTCTCCAAAATTACGATTTCATAGATCTGAGGTAGGTTTCAGGAATCTACATTGATACCAATGCCCCAGTGGTTCTGATAGTGGTTGAAACATTCTATAGTCAGTTCTGAAGTTTGCATTTGATGAAGAAAGAGGAGAAAGATAATTCAGATTCAAATAATTTCATCTAAGTGTTTAAACTTTTCCCATCCAATATCAATGCTGATATTCTGTGAATAAATTTTCTTTTTAACCATTTTCTACAGTCAGCCTTCCGAGCAAGTATTTCTGAGTGGTAATGGTCCCCAAATTTGCTTCTTGTGGCAAAGAGTAAAATAAATGAAGAGCATGGTTACTACTTCAGAATGTAATATGCTCCCGACCGCAGAAAGAAGTGCTATGCTGACACGTTCTAAAGTGTGACTGAATGCACTGGAGATAATATATATTCCTTTTTCTTAACTTTGTTTTTTCTTTCAGTTTTTCATAGGCTTGCTTTTGATCCTGCTCCTTCAGGTGGCAGCAGGTATTCTAGGAGCCACTTTCAGATCTGAGGTGTGTACACAGATCATCTTTGATAATTTTGGAAAAGTTTGAAAGAATAGATGTACTACCTTCTGGAGTTAATAAGTTAACTATATATATATATATATATATATATATATATATATATAAAACAATATATATATATATTGTTTTGTTTTGTTTTTAAATTTTCAGTCTGAGCAAATTCTGAATGAGACTCTCCACAAAAATGTAGAGCTTTTGACCGCAACAGGTGATAACGCAGAAGCATTCCAGAAAGCCCTGAATGAATTTCAAGAAGAGGTAATTAGACTTTGTAGGTCATTCGGGGGGCTAGACATAGCTCTTCTGTGTGTACTTAATTTTTAACTGGGGGATTGATTCAGTTAAAGATCAAAAGAGATCTCCATTTTGTAGATTTTGACTGATTATTCTGTCACTGTGTACTAAGAAAAATCTAAGAATATTTCTTTTTTTTTTTCCCCAGCCTCTTACAAAGTTCTCAAGTAGTTTAGAAGGACAGAGATTATGAAGATATGTTTATGACAGATTAAGCCTCAGTTAGGCCAAATCAATTATTGTTTTAATATTTATAGTGTTCTTAGGGTGTTTGGAGAGTCAACCCCCACCCTCTTTCTATGACCGCTCCCTCTCTCATAAAAATAATATTATAGCACTGTCTACTAGGTACCAGTTTCTACATTTAGTTCATTTAAGTCTCAAACAACTCTATGAGGAAGCTAATATAATTATACTCATTATCTCCATTTGACAGATGAGGAGGTTAGAGCTTAGGGAGGTTTGACAGCTAACAGGTGATGCAGTTGGAATTTGGACCCAAATCAGACTAGTTAACCCTTTTTAATAAGTTTACTAACCCTGCAGCAGTTAGTTAATTTATTTAGGCTGCTTCGCTATCGTTAGGTTAGAGTCAAAACTTGGGCAGACATTGAAGGTGTTCCACCGTCTGGCTCCTACCTACCGTTTTCACTTTCTGAGACATGGCTCCATGTAGCAAACACTGTAGTCCAGCCAGGTTTGTCTACTCAGGATGCTTTAAACAATTCTGCTCTTCTTCCTCTGCATTATTCCCCATCTTTGGGAATATACCTACTACTTTCCTCTTCCTTTCCAAATATTACATATGCCTTGAGGCTCGACTGAAATATTATTTACTCTACAGAACTCCTTCCAACCACAGCTTCCCATGAATATCCAAGTCTGATAATTAGTGTGTTCTTTCTTCATTTGAAACAAATTCGGCCTCCCTAGAATTTGTATCATTTAGCACCAGCTCTTCCTTCTGGAGTTTTGGAAGAAAAAGAAAATCTACTGATGGTTCCATGCACTGCAGCATTTTCTTTGAAAACATTCTGTCTTGAGCTCTTTATCAGAGGACTTTTTTACACCCCCCCCCCCCCCCAGAGAATTACCCAGTCCCATTTGGATAGACTCCAGCTTGTAAAAATTCTGCCTAAAACTTCATTTCCAAGAGCCCACACCTGTTACGTGCCAGTCCCTGTTTAACTTTGTGTTGTGCTTTATCTAAGCAGCCCCATAGTTGCATCCCCTGATCCTCTCTTCTCTGGATCATTTCCACTCTGAAACTCAGATTAGTCCAGGTTTAAAGCAGGAAGAATTTAGGCAACTCAGTTCCGCCACTGGTGGGACTGAGCATCCTTGATTCTCCCTAATGTCCCAGATAAACAGTGGGCCTCTGGGCAAGGTCCTGAGTCATACTTGCTGCACATTGCTGGTCCAAAGGCTTAGTGCCAATGGTAGGGCTCTAATGTTCTGTGTGTTGTAGTACAGTTCTAAATTGCTTTTATTCTTTAACAAAATGAACAAACAAACAAAACAAAAAAAAACCCAGATTTTATTTTTTAGAGAGGGGAAGGGAAGGAGGAAGAGAGGGAAACATCAATGTGTTGTTGCCTCTTGTGTGCCCCCAACCAGGGACCCAGCCTGCAACCCAGGTATATGTTCTGACTGGGACCTGAACTGACAACCCTTTGGTTCACAGGCTGGCACTTAATCCACTGAGCCACACCAGCCAGGACAAATTGCTTTCATTCTTACATACTGATCCTATATCCTATATCTTGCTTGTGTTCATAGGACCACAATTCCTTTTTGAATGTGCATTCTAAGCTGTTTTTTTTTTTTTTTTTTTTCCCCGTGCTATCCACCAGGGCTTTCCCCTTCTTTCTTTCCTTCCTTCCTTTCCCCACTCCCTCCCCTTCTCTCTTTCTCTCCCTTTCTTTCATGCTTCTTTGAAAAACTCCTACTCCTATGGCTGAGTGACCTGTGGTTCCACCACACATGGACAGAAGACCTAGATACCCAAGTGGCTTTCTCCTTAGATTTCAGGGAATTCCTGCTAACATACTCATGGGATGTGCCCTGGTGAGTTCTTGGAAATGACTATCGAGAGATTGTTATCTCATTTCCTGTGCAGTGCTTTGTTCACCTAGCTGTTACAACTCTTTTAAACAAGTTCTGACCAACTTCTTCCCCAACTGCTTCCACATCAAATCTGTGACCAGATATCATACCAAGTTTAGCCTTTCTACCTCTTACCTTGTCTTCTGTGTGTCTCTACCTGTACCTCCATTGGGAATCCTGAGGTATGTAGTGGACTGATCTGTGAGTGCAGATAGTGAGATTTATATTCTTTCTGATCTGGAGTATATGTATCAATTAATGCTATTCATGATTAGTTACAGAAAGAGTGAACAATTAATGATGTCTACCATGGGACAGGGAAGGAGGATATTTCAAGATAGCCCTATTTGCTACTATTGATGGAACTTGGGACCAATTAAAATCTCCAACTCAGGCATACAAATGCCTGCTGAGTTATACCCAGGGCGGGGCAAAAGTAGGTTTACAGTGGCTCATATGGAAAATAATACAATAGTTAATAAATAATAACCTAGGGATAAACTGTTTTGAGCACTCACAACTGTAGACCTACTTTTGCCACCCCCTGTATTTATACCATTGAATCTTTGAGTTAAAAGTCCAAGGCTTTATATCTCTGCCTCAGGCAAATTGCTAGTTTAAGGCCCTTGTTTGAACTACCTTTAAAACTTGATTCTGTTCTCCAGTGTATTAATCATCACTCCCAGTTCTATATCAGCTCCAGAGTTGAAAAGATACTTTCCGTATCTTTATCTAATTAGGTCATGTGCAGTTTGAGCATAATGGAAATAACAACCACTGCAAAACAGGAACAATAGTATCAGTTGACACACATTGAGTGCTTTCAACAAGCCAGCCATGGGATTAAGCATTTCATATTGTCACATGGGTTTTCTCATGTTTACCTTTGTAACAAAGTTACAGATTGATACTATTATTAGCAAATATCATTATCTGCATTTTACAGATGAAGAAACTGTGGTGCAGAGAGGCTTAAGTAACGTGGGTAATGTGGTTACCCAGTAAGTGAATGCTCTTTCCATATTCGGGCTCTGTAACGCATCCGAACCTGGAAAACCACCCAGTGTTGGCCCCATTTTCTTCAGCCCTTTTGCTCTGCCTTTCTGCATGAAGAATTTTCTCTTATTCTACTGGACCAAATAGGACTAGAAGGATAATTACTTCTTTCTTTCATCTATTAGCAGGTGCCATATACTCTGAGTCATTTGGCTTATCACTTCCTTGTTTTTCTCCCCCAAACATGACTATAATTCCCCCTTGTTTCCCTATGTTTTTCAGTTTATTCTGGGCTTTAACCTTTCTGACATTATTCTGAGAGTTTCAGCTCTCGTTTGGACCCTCTCGTGCAGATGTCCATGCAGAATTTAATCTTGTGGGAGGCCCATTCAGCATCTTCTTTGGCTTTTGAAAGGCCTCTCAGCCCTTTCTTCTTCCGAAAGTGATCAAAGATCGTAAAATGGAAATTTCATTTTTCAAACCTCTCATCTCTTTTGAGCAAAAGTTCTTTAAGGAGCTCTTGATTTTCTCATGGACTCTTTGGGAGATTCTTTCCTAAATTTTCAGATTAGTAGACCTGGTTCTGCTCCTCTTTTGTTATTAAAAACTATAAGGTGAGTTTTTCATCTTCTCTCCAAGTTCCTCAGACTTTTGCTCCTGCAGCCTATTTTTCCTTCTTAAATGTTAAGACCAGAAAGGAATATTCCTTCATTTTTGTTTTTACATTCACAGAGGTAAGTGAAAATACGTGATATTTTACTATAAAAACATCTTAATAATAGTTTCAGGAAAATATGAGTGAATGTATTGACAATGCTTTTATCTTCTTTAGTGCCTACTTTTCATGTCTATTTTTCATCAAACAGTTCAAATGCTGTGGTTTGGTCAATGGACCTGCTGACTGGGGAAGTAATTTTGATAAATATTACAAGTCATGTGAATGTCCAGATAAGCCAGTTGACTCTTGTATAATTTATGAAGGAAAAACTGTTTACAAACAGGTAAGAACAAATCAAGTTTGGCACAGTAAGTGGTTCTGTTCATTTTTTTTTTTTCTGCAATAAAAGTCTTTAAAAAATTAAACTGCAGCAATTATAATGGGAATCATGACATAAAAGTTCCAGGAATTTCCAGAATAAAAAGAAATCCTTATTTAAAGATAAAAGCTAATATAAAAGATGAAAGTATTTCATTTCTTCTATGAGTCTGGCATTATTTAAACACAACTCTCATAGATCAAAGCAACCTTCTGCTGCAAGGGGAGGCAAAGTACAAACTAACAGATAAAAGTTTATTTTGTTCTCTCCTTGGTGACTTTAATCATTATTCTCCTAAGTTCTAGAAATCTGTATCTTCACTTTAATTTGAAAACTTATGTTTTTTTCTTTCTTTTCTAAAATATATTTTTATTTATTTTGCTATTACAGTTGTCCCAAATTTACCCCCTTTGCCCCCCTCCACCCAGTACCCCATTTCCTCCAGCAATACCCCACTTAGTTCATGTCCATATAAGTCATGCATTCTCCATTTCCTTTATTCTTCTTAACATCCCCCTGTGTATTCTATAACCACCGATGTGTGCTTTTTTTTTCCAGTTAGCCAATAACTGCGCTTTGGATAAACCTCATTGGCTACCATACTGCCACTGTGCAATGCTTGTACTTTTTTTTTTCTTTCATATCCAGACAATTCACCATTTAATTATTGCCTTCTGTCAGCTTAATCAAAGATTATTGTTTTCAAGCAATTGCATAGGTGTAAAGAAGGGACTTGGCTTTTAGGGGTTTCAGTTCTTTACTTACCAATTTG
This sequence comes from Noctilio leporinus, assembly GCA_004026585.1. Classification (NCBI taxonomy): domain Eukaryota; kingdom Metazoa; phylum Chordata; class Mammalia; order Chiroptera; family Noctilionidae; genus Noctilio; species Noctilio leporinus. The sequence continues at coordinate 67,910 of PVIW01005517.1, read as the reverse complement.
TCTAATTCGTGTTTCAGTTTAAAAGTTGCCTCAGACATTTAAAGTCAATTGAAAAAGCTGGGTTTATTTTTTATGTGTTGTAGACGCCATTCTTATGTCTCTTGTGGAAATCAATATGTGAATGTCATAGTTTGCATTACTTAATTCATCAAATATTATAATGGGTATCATGATATAAAAGTCACAAGAATTTTCTGCTTCCAGTGTGCCAGACCTCCTACCAGCCACTGGCACTCAGTTCCTGATTAGGGCAACATGTCCACACTTACGCAGTTGATGCTCAAATATGGAAAAGAGAAAGAGACCTAGGCAACTTAAATCCATTGAACTCTTGGCATTTCATGGATAGGAGTAGGTACAGGTTGTATGGGACCCCATCTAACTCAGTTTTAAGGGTTCAAGCTCTGGCTTCTTAGAGGGCACATCTGTCTGTTAATACAGGGTCTTATGTAATTCATTCCTTCTGCCTGAAAGGAATGTGTACAGAATGACAATATTAATGAGACTAATGTTTCATTTATTTGCTGTTATACTACAGTGTCCACTGAGTGTCAGACAGACCCTTACTAGAATCAGATGGGCATCTTGATCCTCTAGGAGATTATAGTCTTGTTGGGTGAGAGATATACATATAGCAACTATCATAATTTGATAAATTAATTTCTGTAATACCTTAAGATTACATTCCATCTAACATTGGCTTAGTAATGGCCACCGAAGTTAATTATATATCAGGATATAGAAAGTATCTCAGGAGAAACATGTCTTCTGCTAACACCCATTGTACTAATCTTATCGAAATGAAAGAAACTGTTCTGAAGGGCAGTTGCTGTTACTAGTATTTAAAGTAACACATGGGGGAGGAGTTATCTATCTGAATACAGAGCTACCATGTCTTTTCGTTGTCCAAGTGATATCACACAAAAAAATTTGTTCTTGCTTTTTCATATTCCTCCCTGTTCCCCTCCTCCCCACCTAATGTTAGTGGCACAATCTCCACCAGGCAGAGGGAAGTAAATATGGTATAAACAAATGTAGTTTCCTCTTACAATAATAAGGAAATTAGTAAATTCAATTGCAGATTGCTCGGATTGCTGTCTCCTGTTAAAGATTCAAGGCAAAGATGTTTCTTCGCAGGATCCATTTTGAAAATCTCTACCATTATCCTAAAAAGAATAGACGTTTCCTCCAAACTCACACATAATTCAGCTGAATACAGTCTGATAGTTGCACTGGCTTCCCAAAAGGGAGGCCATAAATTCAAAAAATACTTCCATCTGCCTTGTGTTATTTGCAAGAAGTCTGGAAAAATAAGAATTCTGAAATGGCCATAATTTGTTTTTTTCTCCCCCCACCTTTTTGCCAAGATAACTTGGTTATCTAAAGGGAAAATGGGGGGAGGAATAATAAATATGACTCAGTAGATCATTAATCTCATAGTAAAACATAAATAATTTAATATTTTCTTCTAATCTTTATTGCATTGGGGCAGCTGAGAATGGAGAAACCTATTCAGAAATGAAAGGAAAAAAAGATGGTTTTACTAAGACTTATGGAGAACTTATATTTCATTTAACAAATAGCAATATTTTGTTAGCCTTTTTGCACATATAAGACTATCATGGGGATGATACATTTTCTGCTCGTATAGACTATAGAATTATTATTGTGTAGTGTTTTTCATTTTTAAAATTATTCATACAGTTTACAATTTTTGGAATTTTTAGGTTGGTCTGAAATGTTATAAGCTTGGAATTTCATGCTGGTTTGAGGAAATTAAAAAAAAATGTAGTAAAGAGATAACTTCCCAAATTTTCTTTTTTATCTAACTTAAGGACCTAGTAATAGACATAGGATTTATTTTTATTTTTAAGGTAAAAATAAACCTGTTAAATATTAGAAAGGGATTTTTAAAAAACCTTGTGAAAATGAAAATGTTCATGATGACTAGCTGAAACCCCAACCAGGGAACTCTGCTGTACATGACAAGCCTTAAAAAATACACAGTCAAGGTGAAAACAGCCCTAAAATTACAAGTTAAGATAAAATTATTATTGCTAACTAAAGATCCCTAGATTCAGCAATGACCTAGTTGAAGCAACATTTTGCTCCTTAAGCAAATCACAATAATGTAATTGTTGTGAACCACAACAATTACAACCTTTCAGAGGCAAAGGAGCTTGAAGTGGGGGAAGTAATCTAATTCCTTTTTGTTGACTGTGTCTCTTGGTAACTAACAATGTGAAAAGATCAACCCAATGGGAAAAATCTTAATTGAAATAATATCGTCAAAATTTGATTAAAGGTAACTTTTTATGTTTTTTCTTTTTTAACAGCCGTGCATTTCTTTTATAAAAGACTTGCTTAAAAAACATGTTGTCATAATTATTGGAATAGCATTTGGACTGGCAGCTGTTGAGGTACAGTATAATCTCTCATTGTTGACTCTTGATTCCCTTGCTTGTCCATTAATTCTTCTTCTAACACACATTTATGTTGAGCCAAGTAAAACCAAGTGCTTCCATTTGGGAGCGCTGGGTACCAAGTGCCCAAAGGCCAGAATTTGAGTCTGAGGAGGTGATTATAATCGTATGAATTGAGCAGACCTAAGCCTGTTATTTCCGAATGATCTCTCTACTGGGAAATAAAAATTGAATTGATTCCTGCATTGTTCTTAGTCCCAGATATCTTTTTCCCATTGAAAACTAGTGCAAGAATTAAAGTTAGAAGAAAGCGCCTGACACATCTAAAACATACCCTTTTTATTTTCTTATATATCTTGCTGATTTTGAAGCAAAATACAAACTGAACTCAAGTGTGGTGAGCTGTTTTCTTGCTGTTCTTTTTTAGAGAAATCTAACAAGTTATAAAAATGCAGAACAGTTGCCTTGATCTTCTCACTGTAAGGACTATCCACTGGGAGAAGTATTTAGAGAAGCTGTTCTCGAGGGTTACACTCATCAGTTTGACTATTGATGTTGACGGGCTTTCTCAGCATTTTAAAAGGAACTCTAATGATCCATTTTACAGAGCCTAAAAATCTTTGCCACAAAGATGAAATAAAACTAATAAGAGAAGCATTTTTGGAAACATCCTAGGTCTTAGTGAATTTAGATATCAAGTGAGTCAGTCACTTGCATCCTCTTTGGGGCATTGGCAAGAATCCTAACAATGTGTCCTTTTGGTTAATGTCTCTGAAGGCTGGTTAGCTCAGCTCAGTGACCACTGCATCACTCTCATGGAATGCTGGGCAGTGCTCTCCTTGGGATTTCTGGTAGCTTTTTACTTCTTACTTGTGCCACATCACTGCCAGAAAGGAATTTTAGCAGAGATTGAGGCAATTTAGTGTTCTAAGTGGCTATTTAAGCCACTGGTGGAATTATGCAGCCAACCATTGGAACCAGCAGTCAATTGGGATGTTGAGTATTACTTCCTGGTAGTCAAGAATAGGTCCAAATATGAAGCATTCTCTGCTGGAAACATGACTATCTTTCTTTATGTCTGACATATGATCAAAGTTGAATGGTACTGTGTATCAAGTATATTTATTTCAATTCTGCCTTTTGTGAAATGTCATTTATTTCTCTGCTTTGTATTCTGAGTTAATGCTAATTTGGAAATATGAGCTAGTGGCCATAGAGGTGAGGAATCATATACCACATGTTGCTAGGGTAGACTTTGAATGAATGATTGAAAGAGCAGGCTTTAGTGAAGTATTCAATGCAATATATGTGTCAAATTCCATGTTAGGCTCAAAGTGACTACGACTGGCTACAACCAACTGATGCTTTTAAGAAGCTTCTCAAAAGGAAAGCCATAGAAAATAAGAGCATAATTCACTGGGGAGATTAATATCTCTCAGATCATAGTTAAAGGCATTGGCAAGAATCTAAATATACCTCATACAAGTAAGGTTACAAGAGAAATAACATGCTCTATGAAATTGGTATATCCATGTGTTGTTACATATTTAGACATTTTATTGGCTCTTCAAAGATAGGATTAGAGAAATGCCTTAATAACAACCTTTTTTTTTTAAATAAGTGTGGAACTAACATATGTTAATATTATAAATTACAACATTTTGTAGTTAGGTGAGATAAGTGATTTCTAGGCTATATGTAGGTTATGATAGTTGGTTTAAAGAAAGTAGCTTTGAAAATAGGCTTTTGATATTCAATCTGTAAAAATGTTATCCAAAAAGTATGTCAGTCTGTCTTACAATCATTAAGCCTAGTTGCCCAACACTTAGGCCCATTTCAAAGCTTAACACTTAGGCCTTGTTTCCCCAATTCAACTTGAAGAAAATACAAAGACTCAGAGAGAGAAAAAATTCCTCTAGTAAATATTTGCATGGCCAAACATCTCCATGCAGAAAATATATTCACACTCTCTCTATAAAAATTATATGAAAAAATTACCCCCCAACATTAAACCTTTGGCATTAGTCTGTTCGGGAATAGGCTGTAATGGAGTGGGCTGGTAGTTATTTTCAAGACCTGCTAAGACCATATACCCAAGGGATTCTTCTTAGACAGGAAGCTATGAATCTAAGCAAAATGCTTGATTTTGTCAAAAAATTATTTATAGACATTTTGGGAATTCTCATTATTCTGAGTTAAAATATCAGATTATAATATCTCTCCTTATTTGACTATAGCAATTTACAAGCACAGTAAGTGATCATCACTTTCTCTTCTCGTTTCAGCTGAGGAAAAATGCTACTGACACCAGTAGTCATCACCATGTAGAATAAACCTTATCCTGATCTGACAGGATCCCAGAAATAGCACAGTTAATAAAGCAAAAAATGACAATTTCACATTTTTTAGGCTGCTCCTGAATATGGGAACTCATGCATGTTACTTATAGCAAGTTTATCCCGAATCTTTGCATGTATTACCCTACAATGAATCATTTTTAATTACTTGCTATTTTTATGAACAGTGATACATTTTCTTTTCAGAGGCAGCAAGATGCAAGAAAGCAGGATATTAAATAGATGGTGGGCTTCTGTTTCAAGGATGGGACAGTGAAAGGTGGTAGTTGCCTAATCCCAGCAGTTTACTCATTTTCTTTCTTCTTGCCTCGTGCTTGTCCCCTAGACTTTAGGCTTGGGACCAAGTGAAAAAGACTAAATTTCAAGGCTTTTTGAAGTCATTTCTGAGAGAATGACTTTGCGAAGACTCTGAAGATCATAATTTTTGCAGAGTATTTAATGTCTACTTTTTTAAGAAGACAAATATTGGGCAGAAGTTCTCATTTGAAATGCATTTCCAGAAAAGAATTACTAAGCAGAACATCTTAATCCAGTAGGGGCACTTGAGATGACACAGCATGAATGACAGCTCACCCTCCTCCCTCTCCTCCTAGCCGGCTGGTGGGGAGGAAACTTTTGCTCCTTCATACACACCAGTCTTTCTATATCAAAGCCACAGCACCAATTGCAAAGACAGTAAGGGCAAGTTTCAGGGTCCTTTATTCTTGGTAGAGCCACTTAATGAGCAGAAAACTATGCCCCCGGTTTTCAAAGGAACTTGCTGAATTAAGCTTAGTCTCCATAGATTCAGAAGTTTTTTAAAGAAAAAAACATTACTTTTTTTCTATTCTTCTTGGCAATGTCCAGCTATGGCAAGAGAAAGTCTAGACTCCTTGATTTTCGTGCAGGTCATTTAAACCAGATGATCATATTTTATTTTTTTTCCTGGAAGCACTAGGTATATTGAGTGCCCAGAGGTCTGAGGAACCTTGAGCTTTAGGGCAGATGCCCCCAGGAGGGCGTATGTGCGCAGGAGGGTGGATGCTCTCAGGCAGCTGCTACTGAACAACCAAACAGGGCCAGTTAGAGGTGGACTGATTAAACTGAAAACTCCGATTAAGATACAAAATACTCAGAGAGCTTTCTCAATCCTCTTTTGTCCCATGAAGAGAGATAAATAAGATGAAGTCTGTCAATAGCCAGAATCTTTTTCTATGTAATTTTTTTCCTGACTGTTTATAATGTCTCCAGCATTTTCCCTTCAAGTCCATGTTAATTCTGTTATTTTATTTTCTAGATACTTGGTCTGATATTTTCTATGGTCCTGTTCTGCCAGATTGGGAACAAATGAATCTGGATGTGTTGAGCTTTCACCGGTCAAACTCCTTTAGAATTTTACCTTGGCTTTGTGACTTGAAATCTGCAAGTGCTGCATATGTTAGGAGCAGCCACCCTATTATAATTTCTCATGTAGCTAGGCTGCATCTTCCAGACATATTGAAAAGATTTAGGATGTTAGTAATACTAGGAAAATGTATGTATGTGCATTTTTACTTCAAATAAAAGTAACTTTCTTTACATTGGTTCTTTTCTATGTCTGGTCACTGTGTTCAGGTGATACCGTGCTTAAAACACTCATCTGGGGCCACCCAGCGGAACAGTCTTCAGCTCTGAGTGACAGGGGAGGCAGTGCAGCTAGGCTTTTGAGAAGCAACACTCGGTTTTTGTGGCCTTCCATCCATTAGTGATAAGATTCAGTTAAGCCACAAATGGAAAGACTAAGAGAGTGGCCCCGCTCTCTTCCCTCTATGCCTGTGGCTCTCATTCCTCTCTGTCTCTTGGGGACAAGATGCCACTCAAGCTTTGGTTCGTCCTCTGGAACATAGTTAGAACCTCTTCTATCTTTCTAGTTGTCAGACATTTTCACATTTTACCTTTTGTTGACGTATAGTATACACACAATAAAGTAAACAAATCTTAAGTGTACACCTGTGTAAGCACAATGAAAATCAAGATATAGGACATTTCCTGCACACCTGCACAGCCCAGTGGGGTGCTAGGGCTGGCTCACCCTGACTTCCCCACGTGGCATATCACATTGCTAGGTTGAAATCCACCATGGTGGGCATGTTTACACCATGGAAACTAGCAAATGATACGAAATCAGGGATTTTGTGGGTTGTTTTTTTTTTTCTTTTTTTTTTTGAGAGCTGGATGTTAAACATTTACTAGTATGCATTGCTCTTCTTAGCCAACACTTCCCCAAAGCTGACCGCTCTTCTGGATTTTATGACCACAGATTCACTTTGCCTATTCTTTAACTTTCTATAAATGGAATAGTAAAGTATGCACTGTGGCTTCTTTTTCCTCAACATTTTGTCTGTGAGATTCATTATTGTTGCATGCAACTGCAGTTAATTCTCATCGTTATGTAGGAGTTCATTGTATATGAATATGCCTCACAATGTATTTTATCCATCCTCCTGTTAATGAGCATTGGGTTTATTTCCATTTTGGTACTGTTGTGAATAAAGCTGCTAAAAACATTTTTTAATGTCTTTAAGTATGTATATGAACTCATTTCTGGGCAGATATGCAGAAGGGAAATTGCTTTGTTTACATATATTTAGATTTAATAGATTCTGTCGGGAAATTTTCTAAAGTGGTTGTACTAATCTATAGTCATGCTAGAAAAGTAAGAGAGACTCAATTTCCTTTTTTGAGGAGGAGAGAAAAAGAAGAAAGGCAAGCACTGTCAAGTTGATCAAAGTGACCAATGGAGTATGGAAAACTTGGGGGAGCTCTAGCAGGTTAGACAACCTGACTCCGTGCTCCCCCATTGATGATGAAGGTAACTGTCTTTCTTTGAGCACATCATCTCCCAGGAACCATACCAAAAACTGTGCTTTTATTATCTCGGTTTTTCTTACCGCATCCTTATGAGGTAGATACTATCTGTTACTATTCTCATTTTGCTGGTGAGAAAATAGAGAATTAGAGCTCTTAAGTCCAGAGCCAAACCACTAATAATTGGTGAAACTAGGATTCGAACCTTGATGATTTTCTCCCAAATTCTGGCTGAGGATCATACTCTATTTGGATTTCCCATAATATGTCTCAGTAAATTTTCCATATTTTATTATAATAACCTGCAACTCCTTAAAGGCATTATTTGTTATTTTCCCAGTACCTATTAAAGTGCTTGACACATAATAGTCACTCAATAAATTGTAGCTAAAAATAATATTTAGATTTACTGAGAGCTTATTATATGCCTAAAAATATCCTGAGCACTTTGCATATGGTAACTCATTTAATCCAGAATGACCTTCTTAAGTTAGTACTAATATTAGACCCAATTTACAGATGTGAAAACCAGTGCCCAATGAGGTTAACTAACTGTTTTTAGGTGACACAGCTAGTTAAATGAAGGTGTTATGATTCAGTCTAAGTGACTGAAACCCTGCACTGCTTATGTCATATCGTTTTGCCCTACCTCACAGTGTTATTGGGAGAAATAGATAAGGAAATGATTATGAAAGTGCATATATTAGGATAATTGATGGTAACTATTTCATGGTATCAATGATATAAAGAATTATGTCAGGATAGGTAGGAAAACAAATGATCTATCTAAACAATGGAAATACAATACGGGAATTGCTGTATTAGTCAGCTGGGCTGCCACACGGAAATAGTTTATGGGGCCTAAACAACAGAAACGAATTTTCTTAGAGGTCTAGATGCTGGGAGTCTGAGATCAGAGTGCTGGCAGATCCCACCCCTGGTGAGAACTCTCTTTCAAACTTCCAGAGGGACTACCTTCTTGTGTATGCTCACATGGGTGGCGCAGAGAGAACAAGGGAGCTCCTGGTGTCTTATTAAAACACTAATCCTACTGATTCAGGGTTTCACCCTTAAGACATCATTTCATCTTAATTACTTCCTGACTTCACATACAGCTACCCTGAAGGTTAGGGCCCAAATACGAATTTGGGAAGGGAGGGGACAAAGTTTAGTCATAGCAACTGCTTACACAGATGACAGAAGAAGAAGTCAAAGGGAATAGCAAGGTAAAGTAGAAATCAGCAACAGTAAGAAGTTGCTACCACCCTTAGGTCTGGGAAGATACAATTAATGTAACCAGAACCCAGGATCCAGGGCCACCTGGTGGCATATGGAAGCCGTGGTCCGGACCACAGAGGGAAGATGATCAGAACGGAGAAAGAGAGATGTGTCCTTGCTCATTCCCTCCTACCTGCTCCAATCTTTCTCCAGAACCTTCCATCGGCTGAAATTGCCTAGAACCCAGAAAACAAGGGAACCTAGGCAATGTAGTTTCCTCTGATACAAAGTTAAGCTGAGAAGGGCAAGGACTGGACTGGGCAGATGGGGAGGACGGTCACAGATTTAAAGAGCAAACACACAGGCCCTGAACTTGTTGATGAAAGGGTATGAAATTGTAGAAAGTAGAATAGATTTAGCATTTTTAGGAGAAACAGTACAAAGTGTGCAGGGTTCTTTCTGTTTTGACAAAAATTCAAATCATTTTAGGGATAGAGAGAAATTTTTAGGGCTGTTGTTTATAACTGGGAGACATTTGGCTCTCGGGATATTTGGCAATGTCAGGAGACATTTTTGGTTGTCACAACTGGTGTAGAAAGGGAATGTTACTGGTTTTTAGTGGGCGGAGACCAGGGATGCTGCTAAACATCCTACAATGCATGTGGATAACAAAGAATTGTATGGTTTGAAATGCCCATAGTGCTGTACTTATGATGACCTGCTTTAGAGAATCACACCTAAATAACAAAATGTCCTCTTGCCAGGGGCATTAAGGTGCTTGTTATCATAGAACGTGAACTGGCATAGAGTCAGGAGTCATTTTAGACTGGGCCCCTAACTTGATGGCTGTGCAATCTTTGCAAGTCACTTAGGTGTCATCAACGGCAAATGAGAAATTCTATCTAGAAGATATTTATTTGCTTGTGATAGTTCATTGAAATTTTCATTTTGATCTTTGGTACTGAAGTGATTATGAGGGAAAGTTTTGCTGTCTTCAAGGATATTAAAATCAGATTTAAGAATATGCTCATATTTATTTTCATGCTTCCCAGAACAAACCACAATATTACAAAACATTAAATTTTATTCAATTACATAAGAACATAGCAAAAACAAAATAAAGGAACTGCGATCAAAATGATAACTCATCATAGGAAGGTATGTTTCTTTCAATTAAGAGAAATGTAGAAATTATCTCCTTTATGTTTAATATTGTATCTTTGCCCTCAGTTATACAAAATACATGTTAAATTTTTACAAATGCTTCTCAGAGCTGCCTGTTCCTCTGCTTCTTAGTGGCCGCCATCCTATCTGATCTCTCACAAGCCCTCCTAAAGAGATATAGATAATTGTCTAATCAATAACCTTTCTTTCTTTGTCTGCCTTACTAATATATCCTTGATTTTGTTGGGGACCAATGAATCCAACAAGAATATTTTATTTCCCACCACCTACTGTAATGAAACTCCTCTTAACACACATACACAGAGAATACACATAAATTGTAAGCATTTCTTGTCTCCCACAGCAGCAGGCTGCTCCCATTTTTAATTCATCTTTCATCAATGTAAGAGCATCTTTTAAGTGACTACATTTATTGCACCCCTCATAGAACATTAAAATAGAATTTTACTATATTTGATAAGAGTTACTTTCTGTGTAGAAAGGGTTACTTTCTAAATTGAGTAAGAGTCAAAAAAGCTGAACTGTGCACAGTTGAAAAAAAATGTAACTTCTTCACTATCCCAGACTGGAAAGGACACAGAGATGTCTGTGCTGCGTGATAACGTGAACCATTTTTGAGCATCTTCCTTGTCGAGTTAGTTCTTTACTAGACAAGGAGCCACTGGCAAAGGTGAGATAGTGTTCTAAATTGCCTCAAGGTTTGTTTCTGGATTCTGTCTTGTTCTATCACTAAACCAACACCCTACTGTTGAACAGTATAAGGCTTGATATAAAATAGAATAAGCTCTTTTCACTTTGTTGTTAAGTGCTGTGACTATTCTTTGCCCTCATGTTTCTTTAGAAATTATATAAGTAGCTTGTCAATTTGCACACACACACACACTCACACTCCTACTAGAATTTTTGAGTTTGCTTTCAATCTATAACTTATATCTTCACAAATTGAGTTTCCCCCTCCATTGTATAGCTATCCACTTATTTAACTCTCTTTAATTTTTCTTAATAGTGTTTTAGAATTTTTCTGTTAGAAATTTTTCAATTGTTTAATAAGTAAACTTAGCAAAGTGGCTGCATTCAAGGTCATCACACTCAATATTGTTTTTCTGTATATCAACCACACAAAAAAATATACATTGGAATTTTAAAACAATCATTTAGAAAGAATCATGAAATACTAAATCTTTAATAATCAATCCAATGAACAGTGGTAAGACTTGAACCATAAAATCCATAAAACATTCCTAAGAGACTTTAATGTATATAGAAATACAAATTTTGTGGGTTGATTTTGAATCCAGTAACCTTACTAAGCTTATTAATTGATTTTTAATAATTTACCTATAGATTATATTGTGTATTTTCTGTGTAAACCACTGTGTCATTGTTAATGATACCATTTTATATCTTCCTTTCCAATACTTACACACTTTTTTCTTGATTTATTTTATTGACTAAGACATTTAGTATAATGTTGAATAGAAGTACCTCCTGTGGGTATGATCCATATTTAATACATTCTAGAATTAGTTTATATGGTAGTTTTATTAAAACCAAAATTATACTAACATTTAGCATAAGACTAGGGACATATGTAAAGAAAAAGCTATTTTCAGCTCCATTCTTGATCAGATGGTTCATAAGACTGGAAGAACAAAGAAATTTGAAGGAAGGGCTTGGATGGAATGAAATAGGAACTAATATCATTGGAGTGGTGACAGGCGCCAGCTCCCCAAACGTAAATGTTTCCCCAAGGAAAAAGGTAATGGGCATTGTACTGAAGAGAAACAGATGGCCCTAAACACATTTATAGTTTATATTAGCAAAATCCACATTTCTCATTATGTGAGCATTCAGCTACTTGGAAAGCAGTGTGAATAGGAACATGACTTTTGGAATAAAAAATATCTGGATTTAAGTTCCAGCTCCATCATTGTGTAACCACAGGCTTACACAAGTTGCTTAATTTCTCTGAAGCTCAGTTCCTCACTTGTACATTGAGGGTAATGATTCATACTTATTGGGATCACTATAAGGATGAAATGAGATAACATATGTATGTTATTGGTTATATAAAAATTTATAACAAATGTTTGTTTTCTCCTTTTTGGTTTGAATTCTTCTTTATCTTGTGTTGCTGTATAATATTTTTAACATATTAAACTATATACTTTATCTTTGTCTTTCTCTCTCTCTTGTCTCAGCATCACCCTTAAACTCCCACTGTTCAAGCCCATAGAAGGGGCCCTTGAGGAGGAAGAGATAGAGTGGGAAACAGAAATAATCTGCAATGCTTCTAGCTTTTGCATTTGAGAGCTTACAATTTTAAGGCAGATGTCTTAAACTTATGGGTTCTGGGCTGCATTTGCTTTCAGATGTGTTTTTGTTGTTGCTTCACAATGTGTAAAATGTTTTAAATAGATCCTGGCACCTAAGAAGTGGGATACTTAATATAAAACTCCAGGAGATCTGGCACAGCTGCATCTGCATTTTCACAGGAGGGACTGGCTGGAGCTCTGCAATGCCTGCCCCCCGAACGGGTTGCAAGATCTCCAGTTTGGCATGGCCATCATGGACCTGCCCCATCCTCTTACGTCAGCTGTGCAGCTGTTGTAGCAGTCAAGTTTGTATCCTACTGGGAGACATTTTGTGAATTTGAGGAACAGCCAAATATTTGGGAGAAACAAGGAAGAAGGGTTGGGGCTTTGCCGACAGCATGGTGCTTCTAGAGCAGGCATAGAGGCGTCCCAAACAGCCTCATGCCCCCAGCTGGCACCAAGGTAATAAGAAAAGTCTCTTGATGGGTTTTTCTACCCGTTTGCTCCCTCTTCAGATCCACTCCTCTCTCTAAATTGAATCGACTAGAGGCTTTGCATAAGAACTAATTTCAAGTCTCCCTGCTCCTCTCCAGGTCCTCTGTATGTGTCTCATGAGCCTTTCACTTTCTGTTCCTCTGTCAGCCCTTCATACCTTTGCCACACTGCTCCCTGTGCCTAGGATGACCTGGTAGCTCATTTGGTTGAAGTCCTTCAAGGTCTGGTTCAATGTCACCTCCTTAAGGAAGCTTTTCTGGATCTATCAAGACAATTGATTTTCCTACTCATCTGCATTTTCCCATAGCGCATTTATTCAAATATCAGTTACTCTAATATATTTCGTTGCCTTCATTTTATTATAAACTTCCTCAGCACTCTTGAGCTCCTGAATTGAATTTGTTCCCTAGACCCTGGCATGACACGTTGAATATTAATTAGAGGATCAATGTATACATGTTGTTTTTTAATATCACCTGGTTCACTAGAAGAAAGGTATTCATTCTCACCTCATTGATTATCAGTATACTTCTTCATAATTATAATAACAGTGGCAAATACATGTAGTGCTTATTGTATGTCAGGTACTGCTTAAAGAAATTCACATATGTCACATTTAATTCTTACAACAGTTACATTACTAAAATTATTCTCATTTTACAGATAATGAAGGTGAACTGCAGGGAGGTTAGGTTCCCTAAAATTAATGGACCCAGGTTTTAATTCCAGCAACCCTGGCTCCACCACGTACATTCTTAAACCACAATGGTACAGTACATCTCTTGGGACAAAAAAGATAATTTACTTAAAAATATATAGTTGAAGATTCTTCCCAGAGTAATTGAATTGTTGAGGGTGATGCGTGAACATCAGAATATGGTAACATTTTGCCATAAATCCAAATGTAGCAGTCTCCCTTCCTGGCCCTTATGCTTTGTGTACACCCACATCATAACGTTTATCATGCTATGTTACAAGGTTTTATTTTCTTGTCTTTTTCTGACTGGGAACAAACTAAGGCAAGAAATGTATCTTTTCTAGCTTTATTCCTACCCTTTCATAGTGTGATACCTGACAGATGCATAACCAATCAGGAATTTATGAGTGAAAGAATAAGAAATAGTGCTTACACTTTTAAAGGTATTAAAATTGCCACATCCATAAATTAAGGTTGGCAAGTTCTAAAACTAACAACCAATTAAAATGACTCCAAGAGGTACAAGGAGATTAGAATATCCTGTCATTTTTCATGAGAGGAATGTGTTTGGTCACCACTTTGATATCCACTTTCTATTACAATGGGTTAAGAGCTATAGAATCTGGAATCGGATTTTTCTGGGATTAAATCATGGCTTCATCATCTAGTAGATGAATAATCATGGGATTGTTTTACTTATTTTCACTTTGCCTCTTCTTATCAAGGATTAAAAAAAAAAAAACTCTGTAAAGCTGTTGTGAGATTAAATAAGACAACACATGTACAATATTTGGAACATACAGTTAAGTTATTACTCAGTAAGTGTTAGTAGCTATAATATCACTATTATAAGTCTAAGTAGAATTAACATCAGGATTTAAATACTTATCTAGTTTTGGTTTTGATTATGAAGCTTCCTTACACTTAAAAAATGTTTAAGGCCATCAGAGGCTTCATCTTCAAAGCTCTGCATTTTTGAAATGGATTTTGACACAAACTCCTCCACAAAATGATAAATCTTCTGCTTAGAAGCTCTTTTCCAAGGCTGCTGTCCAGCAATCATGCTAAGCAGTGGAACCAAAAAGACAGGGCAGGGATAAGGAGCCAAAAACTGAGCCGCATGGAATGACGGACAGTAAATGAAAGGGGGTTTAATCTGGGAATCAGCCTGAAGTTAAACAGCACACATCACGTCGAGTGGAGAGACAGCCCCACCAGCTTTGCCTGCAAGGTGAGACCCAAATAAGTCATATCTTTTTAACATGATCTGAACATCAGTTGTGTCAAAGCCAAGAGCAGTAACTAACAGAGGTGAACATGACATTGTACCTGGCTCACGATGGCTCCAAGAGTAATTTGTGACATTATTTCAAGTGATTCCAATAGAACACGATGTTCTCTGCAGAAATTGTGATTTTGGAAAACAGGTTAGGGTTCAGGGCAAAATTCAAGATGAAAATAGTTGGGAATGTCGGAAGAGAGCAAGAAATCATGGGTAAGTTCATAACCGGAAGCCGCGATACATGGCAATTGGACTTACTTTTTAATACCATAATCAAAAGAGAAATGCTTTCTATAGACACAGGAAAGTCAAGCAAACTAAGCCCAGTAAGTACTCAGAAATAAAATGAACATCAGATGTGTATAATGAGCATTAAGATGTGGTGAGTACTTGTTGAACTGTGAAAAGCAGAGTCGGATGGTTCTGGAAGATGGAGCCATGGAAGTTGGGCTATGAGCCTGGCTCTGTGTGATGCTGGCTAGGCCTCTCATATCTATTTTTCTCCTCATTAATAATCCCTCAGTGGTTTAAAATTCTGGTCTTTGGAAAAGTACTTTCCAAAGATCTAAAGATCTAAAAATCCTTAGATAGAGCAAGTTTCAGATGGAAGAAACAACTTTCTTTCCTGGTAGGCATCCAGCCATTAAAAAAAATCCGAAAATACCTTGGAACAAGCATATATTTGACAAGTATAAAGCAGAATTTCTATTTTTCCTACTACCCAGACTGCTCTCATATGGAATTATCCTACATCTTTATGGTTAAATGGTAATGATGTGTGTCCATTAAAAAATGAGAAACTTTTTTTTTTCTTAGTCAAGGGAAGGAAAACAGAAGGAACAATGTTAGAATGATGAGACCACTGAGTACAAAAAAAAAATTTTCTGCTCAGAGCCTTTTCTGAGGTTCTTGAATTAAATTGCAATGTCGGATTGCCTATTGTTATGAAAAATGTTGATAAAATAATTAAAATTCTTTATGGAACTTATCCAGCCATCCTAGGAATATGAAAGACCACATCATGTTATGAGAGGAAATTGTTGCTGGTACCCACATTTATTTAGTAGATGCCAACTATTTATCAGGCTCAAAGCTAGATATTGTACATCCTTTATACCAAGTCAATATCTCAGCACCAATGCCTGGATCCCACCCTAAAGATTTTGAATTAATTGGTGGTCACAATGTGTAGCTGCAGTTGGGAACCATGCCCGTAGAGGAGTCTAGTGAAAATGAGTATATGCTACCAGTACCTTTTTTTTCCCTTTGCTGTTGAATTCCATAAATTTTCTCAGGCATGTTCCCTCAGAGTGCCTACAATAACAGGGTCACCTTGCAACACAACCAGTGTGTTACACATTTTCCACTCTTGAACCTGTGTACAAACCTCATAAATTCAACATTTGGCCTTCCTCAGGTTCTGTCTTGGTCCTAGGTTCAGAGCAGAACTTGGAACAGCTAAACCTCTACAATCATGGAACAACTTGCACAAAGCTTATCCATTGTAGTGTTATTTGCAATAGCAAAAGATTGTTAATGACCCTAGAGTTTCCGAGTGAGAGACAAGTTTAATAAACTAGTGCTCACTCAGTGGTAATGTGCAGCTGTAACAAAGAATGAGGAAGACCTGTATGAGTTGGTATGACTGACTGCCAGGCTACATTGGAAGGGAAAAAATCCATGAATGTTATAGCATGCTATTTTTGTGTAAGAAATAAAGAGAAATAGGGATATGTATATACATAAAATTTGAGCAAAAGAAAGCCAAAGAAGGATGAAACAGAAACTAATGAAAATGTTTACTCTTATAGAAAATATATGGAAATAAATGGAAATAAGGTGGGGATAGGAATGAAGCTGAGAGTTCTGTCCCAAAAGTATGCCATGAAAACTGTTTTAATTATATTGACATTGGCTCACTATTTTTGGGACAGACCTCATAAACCCTTATAAGTATATTCTTTTGACTTTCTAATATGGTTTTGAACTATGTCAATGTTTTACATATGCAAAATTAAATAAAATTATAAATAAATAAATAAATAAAAGAAAAATAAACTAAAATTTAATATAAACAGACACATTGGACCTAAATGTATATAATATGAATAATATAACCAAGGACGTAAGTAACTTTGACATAGTACTCTAACTGTATATAGTGTAAAGACATAAGCAACAACAAAGTCCAAAGAACTACCTCACTAAAGTTTATTGGGAGTAGTAGTATTTGTATTGCCATTTTGAAACTATTTTTTATGCAAGATAAAACAAATAAATATATTAACATTACTGTGAACAAAGAATTTTAGCATAAAAATATATAAATATAGAACAAAAGAAGTTTGAAGATTTGTAATGGTAAATTTGAAACGGCGATATCAATATGTAATTCCACTGTAAGAAAACATTTCTGCCCTGGCTGGTGGCACACTGGCCTGCAAAACCAAAGGTTGTTGGTTCGATTCCCAGTCAGGGCATGTAATGAGGTTGCAAGCCAGGTCTCTATCCAGGTTCGAAGCTGAAGGCAGGTGAAAGGCAACCATACACTGATGTCTCTCTCCCTCTCTGCTTCTCTCCCTTCCTTCTCTAAAAATAAGAAATAAAATCTTAAAAAAAAAAAACAAAAAAACCCCAAAACATTTCCTAGTCCTATTCACTGCAACAGTTTACGAATAATAATACAAACAATATAATGCCAGTAACAACTTTTAAACAAATGGAAGGATATGTAATGTTTGTGAATATATCCTTTTGCTTATCATTAAAAATCAACATTGTAAAGTGTCCCTTCTGTTTAAATTGATCTACAGATTCAAAGCAAATTAAAAAAGAACTCATTTTTTTGCTGGTTATTTATTTATTTATCTTAATAGTTTATTTTTTATTGTATTTTTTCCATTACCATTTATCCCCCTTATACCCTCTTCCATTCTTCTCACCTATTTCACCCCTCAATCACAGCAACATAGTTGTCTATGTCGTTAAGTTCTTTTTCTTTTTCACTTGATCTCTTCACCCTCATTTTTTAGTTGAATTTATTGGAGTGACATTGGTTAATAAAATTATATAGGTTTCAGGTATACAAGTCTATAATACGTCATCTTATATTGTATTTTCACCAAACCAAATCCAGTCCTTCCATCACCATTTATACCCCCTTTACCCTCTTTTACCTCCCCCTAGTCCCTTTTCCTTCTGGTAAATCACTGCATTTCAACTTTTTTTTAGCAGAAATTGATGGGCTGATTCTAAAATTCTGGTGGCAATATCTAGAAGAGCCAAGACAATGCTTGAGGAAAAAAAGCTGTGTGACTTATACTACTAGATATTAAGATTTACTATAACAATGCAATAATTAAGACAGTATGATACTGGCACAAGAATAGACATATAGATCCACGACACAGAATAGAGGCCAAGAACTTACCCATTTATATGAAGTCACCTGATTTACAGTGACATTCAGTAAGTGAACAGATGGTACATCAGTCAAGATTCTGTCAGGAGCTAGAAACCACACCAGTAATTTGAACAAAGACAATTTAATATAAAATATTATTAACTACTAAAAGGGCAAGCAGAGAATCTAAGCATAATAACTGCAGAAAGCAGAGAGCAGCTCCCACCCACCCCACTGGTTGAAAGATCAAAGAGAAAAGCTTGGAGAATTAGAAAAAGGGCTCACAGTTTAGACAAGAACCTAGTATGGAGGAACCATGGACATGGACAACATGTGGGATTGACTTTGTGGGGGAATGGGTGGGTGGGGAAGAGGACAGAGGGGAGCAAAAGGGGGATGGATGTAATACAACAACAATAAAATTAAATTTAAAGAAAAAAGAAAAAAGGAAAAGGGCTCCCAGGGCTGACTGTCGGCTCTGAGGAGGGGTGGCGCTCAGCTCTGCCTGTGCTTCTGGGCGTCTGTGGAGGAGGTGTGTGGGATCTGCTGCAGACCTCTGAATAGGGGTATTGTTGCTGCAGAAGGCAAAAAACATCCTTCTGCTGGTACGAGACAAAATATTGTTGGGTGCCACTCGCAGAAGCCACCAGCTACAGACACCCTCAGGGAATAATAATTATAAAGAAATAATAATATAATACCACCAACGTAGAAAACAAATGGAAAGAACCAAGTCCCCTCCTTTTGCTCCAGTTTTTTTTTTTTTTTTTTTTAATTTTAAAAAATTATTTATTACTTTCAGAGAGAGGGGAAAGGAGAGAGGCAGAGAGGAAAAGAAACATCAATGTATGGTTGCCTTTTACCTGCCTCCAGCTATGGACCTGGCTGGAGACCTGGCTTGCAACCTCATTATGTGCCTTGGCTAGGAATCGAACCAGAGACCTTTGGGTTCGCAGGCCAGCGCCTTATCTATCGTGCCACTAGCCAGGGCTTGCTCCAGTTTTGAAGCCTTTACCGACCCCCTGGCAAGCAAGCTAGCAAAACAGAAATGTGGTTTGCAAAGTCCCTCCCCCAGCATTACAGAGCCATGTCTAGAGCTAGGTGGGTCTGGAGCTGAAAGACAATAACCTAATAACTTACACATGCACTGTTTGCAATAAATGGTATTGAAGCAGCTATATTTTTATGTTGTAAAAAATGAACTTTAACCACTATTTCAAACCATATATAAAATGAATTCAAGATGTACCATAACCTAAATCTGAAAGAAATCAAAGTTCTAGAAGACAACAGGATAGCTTATAGGCAAAGATTTCTTCCTCTGTCTCAAAAGCCATTAATTAACCTTAAAGAAATGATTGATAAAATATATTTCAATGAATTACAAACTTCTTTTTATAAATATCCATTATTAAAAAGGTAGAAAAGTAAGCCACAGACTGGAGAAAATATTTGAAATACATATAATGATGGAACCAAAATAATATAATTATAAAAAGGACATAATGAAAGAGATAAAACAGTCACTGGTGTATAGAAATTCAGAAATTTCACTAGGCAAGTATTGTCATGTTTTCCAGTCCTAGGAGTGGGAACTGCATTTAATTAGACTTAAACTCAAAGGACTTACATATAGTACATATATATAAGGAAGACCTTCAACTCATTGAGAAGATAAATGATCTAATTTAAAGATAGACAGACTTGAAGAGGTAATCCCCAAGAGAGATGATCAAAATGGCCTATGCATCATTAATTATAAAAAAAAAAAAATGTAAACTGAAATCATAATAAGATATCATAGTTTGCTAAAATTAAAAAGACACATTGATAAGTATTGGTGAAGATGTGGAGCAACTAAAACATTCTTTTATTGATGAGGAGCATAAATGAGAACAATCATTTTGGGAAATTGATGGTTCTAAAAAAGGCTAACCATACTGAGTAGGAGTCTAATGGGCACTTGTGCTTTCGTGGTTCATGCTTCTGGGGGAGCTCATTAAACTATCCTTCACTAAGTCCTACTCTGGACACTGCAGGGATCCAAGGATTTTAAGGATCTGTCTCTGGAGCTCTGGGGACAATCAGTTCTTTGCCTCTTGCAGTTCAGGTGGCAGCCAGTATTCCTTGGCTTGTGGCTGTATCATCCCAGTCTCCATGGCCAACATTTTCACATCTCTCTCTGTGTTATTGCCACATCACATCTTCCTGTGTGGGCACTAAATCCCCCTTTGCCTCTCTTATAAAGACAGCACTTGTGATGGCATTCAGACTACTCTTGCAAACTGAGGTCCCTAATGATTGAGTGCCCACAGTCAAACAGGTAAGAGTCTAGAAGCAGGGTTTGAACTTTGACCTCCAGAGCTAGGAAAGAATAAATTTCTGCTGTTTTAAGGGGGGGGAAAAAAAAAACACCTAACCATGAGAATTTTCCATGACACGAAATTTCACTCCTGAGTAAATAGTTAATAAGTACAAATACTTATATGTACAAAAAACATATGCAAGAATGCTTATAGTAACTTTATTAATAATAGTAAAAAATTGTAGACAACATAAATATCCATCAAAAGTAGAATGAGTAAATAAATTCTGTTACATTCATACAATAAAATACTACACATTAATGAAAGAAGAAATCACTGACACAAAACAAATGGATTAAAATGATAGATACAATGTTAAATGAAAGAATGATAAAGAGAGCATACTCTATCATTCCCCTTATACATAATTCAACACTATTTAAACATTTGTGGTGACAGAGGTCAGAATAAATGATTTCCTGTGGGAAAAAGGTAACCTTAGGGAAGGGAACAAAGGAACCCCTTGGGATGCTGGAGAAGTCCTATATCTTTTTTTTTTGTATAAATCCCAATTTAACCAATTATGTTGGCTTCATGTTTATAAATATAGTTAACAATGAATTGATAATTAATATTTATTTGGGAACTTACCATTTGTCAGGATTCTCCTATTTGTTTTATACATATTAACTTATTTAACTCCTAGAGCAAACTCTTGGATGTATATTTTTCATCAAAATATAGTTTTTGAGCACTGTCTCCTTCCATTTGTTATCTTTCTCTCTCTTTTCTCTCCTTATTAAACTCCCATTATGCACATATTAGTATGCTAGATGTCCAATAGGTTTTTACGACACTGTTCAATTTTCTTCAACCTTCGTATCTCTCTGTTCCTCAGTCAATAATTTCTATTGATTTCTCTTCAAATTTATTGATTCTTTCTTACACCATCTCAAAACTGTTGAGCATTTTTCTGATTATTTCAGTTATTGTTCTCTTCGATTATAGAATTTTATTGTTTTTTAATAATTATTTAGAATCTCTATTAATTGATTTATTGTTGCCATGCTTCAATTTAATTATTTAAGCATAGTTTCCTTTAGTTCTTTGAACATAGCTAAAATAACTTTTTTGAAGTCTTTTTCTGTTAAATCTAACCTCTGGGGACATTCTGATACAGATTGTATTGACTTCTTGTTTACCTGAATGAAGGTAACATTTCATTTCATAGGTTTTTTGTTGAAAATTTGACATTTTAGATGATACACTGTGGCAATGCTGGATTCTGAAAGTTGTTACTACTGCTGCTATTTTGTTGTTGGTGGTGGTGGTGAACAAAAAATTTACTAAAGCAACTCCTGAAGCTAAATTTGTATCAACCCTCTTTTTTTAGTGGCCTCTGCTCAGTTTACTTTTTCCTCACAGTCTGTTTTTATTTTTAAGTATGGCTTCTTAGAAGTGGCCTCTGTTTATATAACTTACTTATCAGCCAACGTTAGATAGAGGCTGTGTTCAAACACCCCAAGTTACAAGGCTTACATTTTCTGTTGGTGAATCCATGCACCAGTGTTGTACATATTAATTTATAAAATGGTTAACCACACGTGTGCATGTGTAAAATGCACTGAGCTCTACCTTAAGATTTGTGCATCTAACTGTAGGCAAGTTATACGTTAAAATCTTTAAATAAACACTTATATTTTTAAGTTGTGGGGTGACAAACTGCAGTCCGAGGGCCAAATATGGCCTCTTGCCTATTTTTAAAAATAAAGTATTATTGGAATACAACCATGCCCATTTGCTTAGTTACCTCCAAGCTACAACAGCTGAGTTAAGCAGTTGCCGCAATGCTGAAAATAATAACTCTTTGGCCCCTTAAGGAAGTTTTCTGACCCATGATTTAAACCACTGAGATGTGGAGAAGTATAACCTAACCTATCCTGAATGATTCAGTTATTAGTTCTAGGAGCGGAGTGGCATAATAGTAAAAATAAAATAAAATGAGAGTATTGGTTTGGGGGTCAGTAGTTGGGAGCTAGGAAACTTATTTGAAGGATCATCTATTTTATGTAATTGCAAAATATTTGGTTTTCACAATAATTTGCAACACAGATGATGAGCCTAATAAACTTGTAGCTCTAAGGGAAAGGTTGAAAACATTAGTGTGTTGGTTGCTATTTCTGCATTTGGCAGGCTATTAAGACAAAAACTTATAAGCAATAAAACAAGATAAAGAATTTAGAAATTCAGAGACCAGTAGGGTTATAAAAGGCAACTGTTTCATAGACCTGTGTATTAATAGTGAAAAAAATAAGATTTTGAAAGATTTGAAAAACAAAAGTTGAGTAAACAGCCTGGCTGGCAGGGATCAAGCTATGTGAACTTTTTGGTTTTCATACTCATTACTTAGCCCCCTTAATCAGTTAATATTTTTAGTAAAGGTTCAGTTAAGGGTGGAACTCTAAATAGCTCACACAAAAAATTTATTAGAGCAAAGGGATTAAGAGGATGGCTTTCCCACTGAAGGAAGACTCTGATGGGACAGTCTTGTCATTACAATTGAACCAAGAGAAACAGAGCAGAGGGTGACAAAGCAAAGTGATACTTCAATCAGAATCTGGAACTGCTTCTTAAAAAGAAACTATGAGTCTAGGAACAAAAAGCTGACTAGACTTACTAGAAAAGCAGCCTATTAATATGTGAGACTGGTGGTGCTGACAATAAGATTGTTCATGACTTAAAGCAGTCCTGAATTCCAATTATCTATGGGGACAGAGTGGGCCAAGAATGCTGTTCACCCCTAAAGTAGATTATATTCTTCTATACTTGTTTCAAATGTGGTTAAGGAGAATAATGTAAATGGGAAAACCTCCTAGGAAGAAGAGTTGGGGACTACGAAGAACAAGCAACCAGCATGCCCGCCTGGAGATTCTATACTTCGAACTGCTGCCAGGATTGCAAATGACTTTTTGAGTGTTTTTCCTTAGGGCAGGGTTGGATGTATTCTGCATATATAGTAGGAAGAGGAACTGAACTTCTGGTAACTAGAAATGTGGATGTTGGTGGATGTTATTGTTGCTGACCAATATTTCTTGTTCTTTCACTTCCAAGTAAAAGAATGGCATAACAGGGCAAATAAAGATTCTCTGAGAAGGAACTTTGAAAAGACCCTAGTAGAGTCTCAGCATAGCTGACCTGTAGCCATCAATATATAATGAAATTGTTAAATAAATGCTGATTGTTGTAAGCAAGTGGAAATTTGGGATTTTTTGTTGTGTTTTCTGATGAATACAGTATACATGATTTTTATTCCAAGAAAAATTCTTACAGCAGTGACTAATTTAAAAAAATGGAAGTGCATGTTTAATGAAAAATTAGGTACTGAATTTCTGTTTCACAAGGAAGAAGATAATGAACATGTACCATTATCTACTATTTTTGATATTTAGATATCAAAACTATTTTTGATATTTATCATCTACTAAAAGGACCATAGAGATATATATGACTATGTGAATATCAAAAGACACACATCTGCTGAAGAAATAAGTAGGTCTGTTTACATATAACTAACTCTGCTACAGTCTGAAAGTTTATGTCCTCCTAAAATTCATATGTTGAAATCCTAATCCTAATGTATTATTAGGAGGTTGAATATTTAAGTGGTACTTAGGTCTGTAGGGTGGAGCCTTCATGAATGAAATTAGTGTTTGGATATCGATCCCACAGAACTCTCTAACCCCTTCTACCATGTGAGGACAAAGAGATTAGGTCATCAAAAAACCCCACTTTTTTTCTTTATTGTACATGGCTATATGTTACTTCAGTTTTTAAAAATAACTTTTTAAAAATTTATTTTCCCTTAAATATATTTTATTTATTTTGCTATTACAGTTGTCCCAATTTCTCCCCCTTTACCCACTCTACCCAGTACCCTGTTTCCTTAGTCAATGCCCACCTTAGTTCATGTCCATGTGTCATGCATATAAGTTCTTTGGCTTCTCCATTTCTTTTTATCTTCTTAATATGCCCCTGTCTATTCTGTAACCACCAATGTGTACTTTTAAAAAAGTTTCCTTTCATAGCCAGACGATTCACCATTTAATTACTGCCTTCTGTCAGCTTCTCAAATCATATTAATACAAAGTTCCTTTTCACTATTTCAGAATGCCTATGTTAATTCATTTGTTTAAAGAATTACTCTTTTAAGTAATATGAATTGCAATATTACCAAACACATGCAAAAATACATTTACATAATACATATTTTTATACATATTTAAAGTACATAATGGATTTTGAAGAGTTAATACAAAAAATTAAAAGTATGCCAATAGCTTATGTAATTATTACATGTTAAAGGATAGTGTTTTAGATATATTCTAGCAAATTAAGCAGTTTATTCTTCTTTAATACTTATTTTACTCTGGAATGCTGTTTTTGTGAAATATATCATAAAAATGGTGTATTGCAGAATTCACTTTTGTGAAAGTTGTCCTAGAGACAGTGCCAAACCCATAGTAAAAAATGGATTTGGTTTTTAAGTCCAATCCTACCCCCCTCCAATTATACAACTCAGCTTTATTTTAAGCTACTGGAACTACAACTTATTGTTTTTGGAGTTTTTCATCTTAAATAGTAGATTGCTTTTTTTTTTGGACTGTGCATAGGTCTTACTTCTTTCAATATCCTCTGTTTTTCCTCTACATGTGTTTTATAAGTTGTAGCCTTCAGAAAGAATAGCACTTGTAGTGCTCAGCTGGTCTCCAGAGTAGAAATTATTATGTCTCCTAAGCTGAGGTAAAAAAACAAACAAACAACAACAACAACAAAAAAAACAACCTAGGATTTAAATAATTTTGTAGAATAGTATTCTAGCTATTTTTTGAACTTGTGGTTGACTTTCTGTGTGGTCCTAAACTAACCCCTGAACTATTTAAGAGTCTGTTGAGGTAGAGATTCTTCATCTTCTTAAAGCAGACCCTTTAGCCTCTCTTGCAATACTGGTTTGGTGGAGATGTATTCTTTTAGACTTCTTTTGTCTGGGAAACTCCTTATTTCACCTTCCATTTTGAATGAGAGCCTTGCTGGATAGAGTATTTTTGGTTGCAGGCCTTCGTTTTTTATTGCTTGAAATATTTTTTGCCATTCCCTTTTGGCTTGTATTGTTTCTGTTGAGAAATCAGTTGATAACCTTATGGGAGCACCCTTGTATGTTATTAGCTGTTTCTCTCTTGCTGCTTTTAGGATTCTCTCCTTGTCTTTAAAATTTGCCACTTTAATTATGATACATCTTGGAGTGTGCCTGTTTGGGTTCCTCTTTATTGGGACCCTCTGTGCTTCCTGAGCTTGCATGACTTTTTCTCTTCTCAAGCTAGGGAAGTTTTCTGTCATTACTTTTTCAAACAGATTTTCTATCTCTTGCTCCTCTTCTTCTCCTCTGGTATCCCTATGATACAGACGTTACTACGTTTCATGTTGTCCTGCCCCTCTCTTAAAACCTCTTCATTCTTTATCAGTTTTTTTTTTTTTTTTTTTTTTTTCATTTTGTTGCACTGTGTGGGAATTTTTTTTCTACACTGACCTCCAGCTCAATGATCTGATCCTCTGCTTTCTCTAGCCTGCTTTTGACTCCTTCTACTATGTTCTTCAACTCAAAAATTGTATTCATCATTTCCTCCTGGCTCTTATCGATGGTTTCTATGTCCTTTTTAATGCTGGTATCGTTCTCAGTAAGTTTTTTGTAGGTTTCCTGGTTCTTTATAATTCCCTTGGAGTTGCTTATAGTTTTGCTTGAACTCACTGAGCTCATTAAGTTTCTCTATCATCATTATTTTGAATTCCATGTCTGATAGTGTGCTTGCCTCTATTTCATTTTGCACTCTCCCTGGGGATTCCTCCTTTCCTTTTGCTTAGGTTTGATTTCTTTGTTTCCCCATTTCAGGTGACTCTTGTTTGTTTCTGCTTCTTGGATTGGTCTGCTTTGACTTACTGTCTTAGTAGTGTGACCTTCTGTGGTATAGAGATGCACTTTATTTTACTTCCTGGCTCCGCATTTGGTGAAGTCAGCTTGTGTCCCAGTCTGGGCCTAGTCAGTTGGAGACTACCAGAGATCCAGTCTTTGTCTATCTCCTTTAATTGTTAATCTGATCAGCCTGTGGTCAGTGGTCAGTTTTAGGCAATTTTGGGCAGGACAGATGAATTCAATTGTTAATCCAATCAACCTGCGATCTGAGGTCAGGTGTAGGCACTGTTGGGTGGGGCAGATGAATTCCTATGGGTGGGGCTGTGACTTCCCCTCAGGCTCCCGTCCTATGGAGAAGAGTGGTCTGCTGGCTTTATGGGGGATGGGTCAGCACTGGACTCACAGGCTGCTCCCTCAGCTTTCCCTTCTAAAGCCACTGACCCAAAGTCTCCCCAAGCTTCTCTAGTTCACTATGCCCTTTCTCTGCTGGAGCCCAGGGTAGGTGGGTGCCTCTGTATTGTTGTGCATGGTCCCTTTAAGAACTCGGGCTCACTGTCAAGACAGCTAAACCTGGTGGCTTTTTGTTTTTCACAGCTGGGTGCTGTTTTACTCTCAGTTTTGTTGCTGTAGGCTGGGAGCCCAGTTCGGGGTTTAGATCCCACCCTTCTCAGGTGGGGCCCCCAGCCGCTGAGATGTTTCTCTGTCCCTTCAGCTGTTGCCCCTGGAAGCACTGCCAGCCTCTCGCATCTCCGCATTTCCTACCAGTCATGTTGTGATGAATCAGCTCTTTTGTTCTGTCCCTGGTAATAAGACTTCTCTCCAATTGGTGTTTTGTTAGTTATTCTGGATGATTTCTCCTCAATTAAGTTGTAATTCCAGTTTGGTATTGGGAGGAGATTGGTGTAGTTCCACTTATTCCTCTGCCACCTTGGTTCCTGAGTCAAGAATTTTATTTTTGAAAATACTTTAGAATAGAACTATTTATAGGTCAACTGTTAGAGTAAAACCAGTTTGTATGTAAATAAACAAATGTTAGAATTATAATTCAGTTTTCTTAATGTCTCTATTTCATGTGTCCTGCTTCGAATATTAAGTTATTTGATCACTTTTACTTCTAATAATTATTTTATATGTATGTGTGTATGGGATATATTTTTTGCTGTCTCAGTGTAGCTTTCATGTATTTAATTTCTTACCTTTTCTTGCTTTTTGCTCTCTGAGTTATGCTATAAAATCTCAGATGTACCTCCTAAGTCACTAATTTTCTCTTTGACTATATTTAGTATTCTGTTTAACTCATTTGTCTTGCTTTTAATATCAATTATATTTTTATTTGTAGAAATATTTTTTGTATTCAATCTGATTTTCTTTGATAGTGGTCTTATTCTTTCTTTAGAGTTTCAGTAATTTTTCTTATAGCTAACGATTTTTAATATATTTTTCATTCTCTTACAGATTGGTGTTCTCAGCATCTTGAGCCTTTATTTGTCTGTTGACCCTTTCTTGCCTCTTTCTTCATTGTTTTCTACTTTAAAAAATTACCATGACCACATTTTAAAAAGTTTACTTTTTCTCCCCCTTCAAGCATCTCTTTGTACTTTGGGTTGTGGGATATTTCCAGGGTTAGCAACCATCTAGCAAAAATTGTCACATTGACTGTTGGGCTTGGGCATTTTCAAATAATTTTGGTAGTATAAATTTCAAAATTTAGCATATCTTTGTAAATTCAGTCCTAAATTCTCAAGGGAGACTTTTGACCAAATGGAGACAACCAACTTTGTCGTATCTTTGGGTGGGTAAATTTGAATTAACCCATTTTTAATCTCGCCACCTTTCTACTGAGAGTGCAGTATATTGAAGATCATGGCTTGGTGTGGGAGTTTCAGTTTCAGTCTCCTGCTAAATGGGTCCATGGCATCATCTTTAATCACAAGTCCTAGGTGCCCCAGACCCATAACACATTTAGAACATTATCAGAATCAGCCCATTTACCTTCTGGTTTTCTGCATTGAATTCAACTCCACAAGGGTCTCCTTTATGAATTTTTCACAGGATTTTTCTCATCCCTTGCTCATTTTTGTAGATATTGCCCAATGTGCACAATATAGACCTTTATTAATATTTACCTCATTCTAATGAACGATAATAAAAAGTTATTCATTTACATGTCTTTGTCCCTGGCTAATGAGATTTTCAGGACTGTGAGATCAGGTTTTGTATTTTATTTAGCCTAGTATTTATTCTGTGGTATGATATGCAGCAAATTAATGGTCTCCAATAAAGTCCATAAATGTTTTGGAATACATGAATAAACGACACAAGGAAGATGATCCTATTGCAAAACAAAAAAACCAAAACCCCCTGTAACTATAATATTTTGTGCCTTTTATTTTTTCCCTTTTTTACTATAAAGCATTTTTTAGCCACCTAGGAATTAGAGTCTTTCTTTCATAGTTTGTTTCCTTGATTTACATTAATTATGTCTTTTCCCACCCTGCCTCCTTCTTATGCTCACCAGTTACATTCCCTCATAAAAAATAAAATTAAAAAGTCCTGGAACACAACTATTTTTCTTCTTTCTTTAAAGTATAAAAAATATATTCTTTCTAAAATATCAAACTATGTAATTATCCAAGTACATGAATAATGATACCTAGAAACCATAATTTTATTTATTTATTTTTAGAAACCATAATTTAAAAATTAAATTCTTATTTGGATGTTATATCCTTGCTGAATTGTATGGACAGAGTTTATTTGCTACCTTAATGAGCAATTATCTTTCCAGCACAGCCAATTTATGACTGTTTAAAATTATTTATAAAGCCATGTTACAGGTCAAGGAAAAATTTCCACAAACTGCTCTATCATGGTTCATTTATTATCATCCTCTAGGAAGTTGACCCTTTAAAGGGGGATAAAAGGCTCAGGAAATAAAAATAATTTTATTTATTCTCTTAGTAATCTTATCAATGGGTGGTGTCAGATGAAAAAGGAAGCTAATATTTTAAAGAATTGAAACATTATGCTCTGACTCACAAAGGAAATCCAGGGCTGTGGGGATCACTTTGGACATAATTGTGAAGTCAGAAATTATCTTTTCTCTGTGCTGCTTGCATTTTTTCCAGTTTTATTAAAAAATAATTGACATGCATCACCATAACAGTTTAATTTGTATAGCACCTTAGTTTGATGTACTATATTTTGAAATGATTACCATACAGGTTTAGTTGACACTTATCATCTCACATAAGTACAATAAAAAGAAAATTTCTCCTTGCGATAAGAGCTATCAGGATATACATTCTTTATAATTTTCCTGTGTGTCATATAAGAATATTAACTAGAGTCATCCTGTTGTATATTACACCTCTATATTTATATTATTAACTGTAAGTTTATATATTCTGATCACAGTCTTCCAATTCTCCCTACTCCTTGCTGCTGGTAATCACAAATCTCATCTCTTTTTCTTATGAGCTTTATGGGGACTTTTTCATATTCCCCATAATTAAGATCCTTCAGTATTTGTCTTTCTCTGTCTGACTTATTTCATTTAGTTATAATGCTTTCAAGGTCCATTCATGCTGTTGCAAATGGTAGGATTTCCTTATTTTTATGGTATCATAATATTGCTTGATATATAATATCTGTTTTTCCATTTATCCATCCATGGACACTTAGATTATTTCCATGTTTTGACTATTAAAAATAATACTGTTATGAACATTGGGATATAGGTATCTTTTTGAGTTAGTGTTTTCATTTCCTTTGGATACATTACCAAAAGTGGAGTTGCTGGATCATATGATAGTTCTATTTTTAATTTTTTGAAGAACCTCTATACTGTTTTACATAGTAGCTGCACCAGTTGGCTTACACTTTAATAGTAGATGTTCTAATATAGGTTAAAAATTATGTAGACTTTCTCCTTCCAATCCATCTTTCACCTGGCTTTCAGGATGATGCATATATAACTGCTTTAAGTCCTTCATTTGCTGCCCCCTTGATTTCAGTATAAGCTCTGAACACCTGAGCATGACATTCCAGGTGCTTTATTACCCAGTCTTACTCTAACTTTGTCACCTCATCTCTTGATACTTTCTTCTCTGAATGTTTTTTTCTGAATGTTGTACTTTTTTTTTTTAAGATTTTATTTCATTATTTTTAGAAAGAGGGGAAGGGAGAGAGGCAGAGAGGCAGAGAGGGGGAGAGATATCAATGTATGCTTGCGTTTCACCTGCCTCCAGCCACAGACCTGACTGGAGACCTGGTTTGCAACCTGGTTATGTGCCCTGGCTGGGGAATCGAACCTGCAACCTTTGGGTTCACAGGCTGGCACCTTAACCACTGTGCTACCAGCCAGGGCTGAATGTTGTACTTTGTAATTGCTCAGAACATTTTTCTTCTTAAGCCAGTTTGAGTTGGATTTCTTTCACTTGAATCCAAAAGAATTCAAATATAGTAGGTTTCACAAAAAGTTCACATGTAAACTAGATAAGGAAGAATACACGTGAGTTTTCATGATAGAATAGGTGGGAGAGACAATTTTTGTGTAGGTCAGCACATATATAATGTTTTTCCTTTCTGAAGTGAAGGTACATAGAATTATTTTTCCTGCTTAGAAAGGAGGATTGTTATATGCTTGACTTTTAAAATTTCTATGGTTGTTTATCTGTACAAAAGGGTGAAAATCTGATTACTCTGTCTGATAAGTTTGTAAGAATATATTAATGGGGCTATGTCTAGTACTTTTGCCCCATGTGATACCCCAGGTTGATTGATTGCCAGATAGTATTAGAGAACCAAATACTTTATAATAAAAGAGACAGTGCCCAAAAAGGAAATTAGAAAATATCCAGTACTAAAATAAAATTTAAGTAAGCAATATTTTCACACAAAAATAGGGGAACAATAAAGTTATTTTATATCATATCCTAGTTCCCTATCATAAATGTATTTCACAAGGATAAATAAAAATAGATAAAAATAATGTGTAATTGAATTCCTAAGTTAAAAAAAACACAAACTTTTGTTTGTGGTATTTTTAAGAGGATCAGAGTATCCTTCTGCAAGGCACTGGCACATGGGACACTGCCACATTTGCAGTGGAAAATTTGTTAGCAAAGCATTTTTTGGCAAGTAAATTGCTCTTGTATGAGTCTTTAAAATGTAAATATGAAATGCTAAAGCAGCAGACATGTCAGCAAGAAGGAATAATGAAATAGTGGCTAATTAGTGTTCCACTTGTTTCATTTTTTGTTCCAGTTGTTCTACTTTTCTTATAATTACTTAGGCTTTGAGCACTCAACAGCACTTTTATATCAACTCAAATACCTTCAATGGCTTTCTGTTACTACAAGATGAAGTCTGAATTCAGTCAGCATGAAAGATTTTCCTGTTCTCTAGCTCCAAAATGCTTTTGGAGAGTGTCCCCCACCACTTCCTTACACAGAGACTTAAAGCCAGCTGAATGAACTTCTGGAAACCCCTTCCTTTATTTTTTTTCTATAAAACTCTCCCTACCTAGCAGGTCCTTTTGCTCTTATTTTTCACTAAAAATTCTACTTAGGTGTTAAAAATTATCTTTTTATGGTTATATAAGTTGTCACATGTCCTTAATTTTGGAAATAGAGAAAAGAAAAAAAGTTACCACAATCCTATCACCCAGAATGAACTATTCTAAAAAGTTTCATGCATTTTCCTTTAGAAATTGTTTTAACATATATCTTTTAGTAATTTTCTCATGTAGTATACACAACTTGGTACCTTAGGCTTTTTTTTTCTCTCTCTGAAGCATTGTTATCACCAATTTCTGGCATCATTTCAAATAACTCAAAAATATTATCTTATTAATTACAACATTGTAATAATTGCGTCCTGTTCCTAATTTGGGTGTCTCATAATTAAATTATTCATGAACATTGTGAAAGAGTATAATTGAAGTATGTGGGTTATGTGGTCAGATGGATCTAAACTTCAGTTTGGGTTCTGGCTTCTATAAGTTATAAGACCTTGGCTTTATTCAATCACTGTCTTATTCAGCAGATGTTAATGGAAAGCCCACTATGACCCAGGCACTATTTTAAAAATGGTAACATAGTATTATATGTCAGTTCCTCCATGAGTCTAGCAGCGAATCATGACATTAAATGAATAAGTGTATAGTATATTGGATAGTGACAAATGCCATGAAATGGAGTGAAGGGACAGCAAAGCAGACACCCAGCTCAATGAGTTCTAAGTGAGCAGAAACATTTTATCTCATTTGTACCTTTGTGCCTAGAATAGATCTGGTGAATCGCTGTTGAAGATTAATTTATATTATTAACTGGAATTATTATTTTAAATGTAGGTAAATTACTAACCAAAGCTGTTATTATGGGTCAGTAGATGGCAATGCATGCATTTTCTAGAATAAGTATGCTACTTTTAACAAAACTTAGTGGCAGAGTTTGCCTGATCTCAAATTATTTTCACTTTGTTTATATTCTGCTTTAAGAGAAAATTAATTGCTCCTCCCCCCAAATTTGTATCATCAACAATTGCTGAAAATGACATAAAAACAATGGTATTAAAAGGAAGGGGGTTTAGTGGTTATTAATTTCTGGCTCATAGGGATAAAATTATTTTTGTGGGTATGTTTCAGTGATATAATTTTATTAAAAAACTCTATCTATTTTACAATTGCTGGTTAAAACTTAGTAATGGTGGATCTAAATGCTGAGAACCAAATTTAAATGCTATACCGGTTGCCTTTGTGCCCATCTATGTTGGAGCCTTTAGAGTTTTCCATCACCTAGCCTGCAGCGCACTTCAGAACAGTCTCAACTAGAGAAAATGTGCAACGGTAAATAAAAAATGCTAGCAGAGTAGCTTGTATTTCTTAGGTTTTGTTGTCTCTGTTGTTTTCTGTTCCTAAGATGATGTTACTGCTCTTAATTGTGATCTGGTTAGGAACATAACACAAAATGGGTTTGTTCCTTAATTCATCAGTCGTGACTTACCCTGTTTGTGTTGTAACCCACACACAAACCTATATTATGGGGAAAATGCTTACATTATAACTTATGCAAAAGACATAGGGCCTTACTGTAGTTATTACCCAAACAGGACAGAGTCCAAATCCTTAGCTACAGACCATAGCTTTCTCCCTGGTTGTGAACATTAGCGCCTGCTTGAGAGTTCATATGGTACGTGGTGCACATGTGTCTCCACCGGAAACAGTCATTACTTGGGTATTTTTTATCTTCCTGTTCCTAAGTGATTGCTCATGCTGGGAAGTAGTCAGTCATGCATAATCAAGCTAAGACAGTGCTGTGTTCTCAAAGTGAGTTTTGCCTAATAGCAGAGGAAGTCACGTGCAGTCTGCTTCTAACATTGGGAGGCCACCAAGTGGGATGGTGCCAGAGTGATTTGTCCAAATGTAGCCCAGAGCAATATGACTGTAAAGCAGCCGGCACCCACCCTGTTGGTCTGAGACAAAGGCAGTAATAAAAGCAAGTGTCCGATAGTTTCCGTTGTCTTGCTTCCCAAACTTATGATGTGTTCTGTCCATAGACTTGGTTTGATTTTATTGATATCCTCCAAGGGAAAGCCAAAATGTTCTTTTAAAAATGTAAGTCAGATCATGTCATGCCTCTGTTTAACCCCCTTCCCCAATGATGGCCTCCCATTGCAATCAGAATAAAATCCCAATGATGGCCTCCCATTGCAATCAGAATAAAATCTCAAGTCCTCCAGGTTCTGTAGGACCTGAGTCCCTCCCTCCATCCCACATCACCTGGACCTTTTGATGACTATTCTCCAGCCACTCTGGACATTGTTTTTTGAATCCTCAGGGCCTAGTACTGGGACACAGAGACTCTCTCTCTCTCTCTCTCTCTCTCTCTCTCTCTCTCTCTCAGTGTATATATATATATATATATATATATATAGTAACTTGAGTGAATAGCTCAGAGCAGTTATTATTAAACCTGGTTGCACATTTGAACCAACTATAGAACTTTAAATAAATATATATATATATATATATGTCTGAAATCCACTCCTAGAGTTTCTGGTTTAATTTCTGCTATAGAGTAGGGTATTAGTAGGTATAAAAAAGCTTCCCAATGATTCATATGCAAAGGTAGAGTGATCCAGAGGAAGGACAATTGTTAATTGTTAATAAACTACTTACCTGGTTTCCTCAGACCCCTGAGCTCTCACCACTCTATGCTGTCACTACCTTCTAGTCCTCTATATATTCTCAAAAAGTAAATCTTTCCCTATTTATTGTTACAAGACCCTGATGGATTTCAAATTACTGATAGACGCTAGCTATTATGACACAATGATCTTATTGGTTCAAGTTTGTTTGCTCTGTACTAGAATCACTAAGTTAGGTTCCTGGAAGTTCCTGACATGGAAAAGGAAAGGCCATTTGAATCTGTTTCATACACTACAACTTTGCTGATTAAAAATAGCTGGACCTCAGCCAAAGGTGTCGTCATGACTGTTGCAAACAAACCCCAGCATCCAGACTGCTCTGAAGTTCAAAGCCTATTTAGAATGGGAACACTTATTGAAGAAAATGTCATTTGCACACAGAATAATGGCTCGTAACTCTTCCAGCATTATTTTTCACCTAATCGGATTTGTCTTCTACAGAGCAAATTCCAAGGAGGAAATCTGGACATTTTGGCCTGTTATGTACACAGAGACCAGATGGCCAACAGGTACTGAGCTGGTTTTTGCAGAGGGTATGCTGAATGAAAAAGACAACTCTCTTTAAGAATACAATAAATTTCCCAAGTGGTCTGTGTGAAATGTTTAAAAGTTGAAGATAAAGGTTTTGGGTTACATTGTCCTTAATATGAAAGGGGGAATAAATGGAGCCAGGTGGTTTGCTATTTTAGACTTGAGCAGAACTGTCTTCTGAAACTGTGAACTTTATAAAAGAAACGGGAAGAAGTTTGGAAGCAGTAAATTACAGCAGAGTCTACATTGGAGAGTCTACATTGGAGACATATAACATGCTATCTGCTTATAAGGATTTTTTTGAAGGTGGCAGGCTGAGTTCTCAGAAAGGGTTAACTCTCAAAACATTCTTTTAACTAATAGAAATGGAGAAATTGTTTCTTTTTTAGACAGGGGGGCATTAAAATGCCAGGAATTTTCTTTTTTCATTTCCTCCTCATACTCCAATACTAGTTCCACTGGGTATGTCACATGTCGTTGAGTGAGCTCCAACTCCTAGCAACCCTGTGAATGAGTGGTGTCCACACTGTCGTGTCCTGAACAGCCCTGCCCAGCTCCTGTGGACTCATGCTCTGGCTTATTCCATGGAGTCAATCCATCTGTTATTTGGTCTTCCTCTTTTCCTGTTGCCTTCTATTTTTCCCACCATAATTGTCGTTTTCAAAGAACTCTGCTTTTCTCATGGCATGCCTAAAGTAGGATGGACAGCTTTGGCTTTGTCATTTTTTGCCACCAGTGATGTTTCAATTCAACCATCCAATTAACTTCAATGCCCAAATCCAAGAAATTCTTGAAAGTGATTTTTTTCATAATTCATTTGAAGACAAAAATTTTCTTGAATGGATGCAGGGCTATTAATAATTTTTTTTTTTAATCTCACTGAGTGTGATATTCTTGTTTCAGTGAAGTTATAATCACATGTCTAATTGGTGTTTGCTCAGGCTTCCTTGGAGATGCTACATAGTACTCGGCATATGAGCCTTATGGCCTCTCCAAACTCTGAACCCAAAGTGTATCTGGATCAGGTTAGGGATATGCCTACTCAAGCTTGTCAATTTGCATGAGTTAAAACACTCAATAGTGTTGATAGATAGGTGATGTCTCACCAAGTTCTTTTATTTGTCTCATGCCACAATTTGGTGGAAGCTGTGACTGTTATTTTCAGGGGAACACACCTCTGAGATGGTGAGAAGAGAGAGTAGGAAAATTCTTTCATATGTTGAATGCTTGTTCATTCACAAAATAGTAAGCAACCTCTAGTAATATATACTGAAGGGTTTTTTTGTTTGTTTGCTTATTTTTGCACTATACGGCCGGTAAAGGTGGAGTTTAACATGAGGATTTTACCTTTAGAAAATTATTATTATTTTTGACAGTCCTCAAGCCAAACCTGAGTGATGATTGTGATAAGACTTCTATAAACATTACAGAGATAAAAGAATTGGTCAGTTGAACAGGGTTTGAGCTGGGCTTGAATAATTATTCAGGACTGATATGTAACAGGTTTATACTTGGACTAGATTTATAAGTTCCTTTCCTATAAAGTGGTCAAAGTTGGAAAAAAATGAGTTGATTGCTTTGATTTGCCTATTTGGAGACAGGCAAATTTATATGCCTAAAAACAATGAATGTAGTTTATTTTCATCTTAATTTAGAGGCCTAAGAACACACACATACATAGTCAATTACACAAATGGAATTTTTGAATGTACATCCTGAATTCAGTAGTAATATCTGAGACAGGAACAAACATAATGGCATTTTTATTATGGTTTGTTGGTTGGTTAGATTATAGGCGGCCTGCGGTTGACCACTGTGGATGATAGCTCTCAGCAAATCTAGGTAGGAACTTGCTATTTACACTTAGATTACTGGGCTTGGGTTGTCCTTGGGGTGTGTTCATAGTTAGGATGTCCACTATAAAAATTAATTTTTCTGTGTAACAAGTTAAAACTATGGTAAGCTTACAGATGACATAAGTCTCTTTCGCTATGTCCCAGCAGTAACCTTGTAAAGCATTGCCTTGAATTATTGTTTCTTTGGAAGGATATAGGTATACTAAAAACTTTTGAACTGAATAGATTTTGGGGAATCATCTACCAATGCTTATATTTTACAGGTGAGGAAATAAGGAGTACTTTTCATTTTGCCTGTTATGTATTGGGATGAAAAAAATCCAAGGGAATGAAGTGAATGTAGTTGTAACCATATGTTCTTCCAGGCTACTCAAAGTCCACTAAAAAAGGCTCTCATGGAGAAGGAAGACTTTGTAGTTAATTAAATATTCTTATTTTAGAAAAATTTCACTAGAATATGTTAATTTTTGATGTATGTAGTTATAATTTCAGCTTTTTAGAGAATGCAGAAGGCTCTGTGGAACCATGTTTGGTGTATTTTGCCTAGTCTTTGATTTATGTAATCTCTTGTAAGGTTTCCTAAGCTTTTAGAAGTGAATAAGACACATATTATTATTATTGCCTATATTTTTCAGATGAGGTAACTGCCCAGTAAGGCTGATCGACTTAACTAAGTTAAGTAGTTGAGTTAAAATTTGAACCCAATTTTTCTATTTTTAAATCATACACACACACACACACACACTCAAACATATATGTATGTATATGTATAAATATGTGTGTGTGTATGTATATATATATATATATATATATATATATGACTTTACCATTCTTTTGAGTGACAAATGAACTGGAAAATGGAATATTCTAGTTTTAGATCAAGTGCACATTGATGTCTTCTCCCAAATTTGTATGCATGGAAGGATTCAGAAGGCTTATGGCCCACCGCCTAACCTGACCCAGCCTTTACTCAAGACTGAGATCAACTATTTGGCAAAAAGAAACCGAAGGCCTGAGAATCTATTTGAAGTTTGTCAACCTCAGTCCTCCAATCTTAGAGTTGACTTTGTTTAACTTATTTTCTTTCTTTTTTTTTTTTTTAACCTAACTTATTTTCTTACACATAAATGATTTTATTTTTTATCCTGGTTTCTGGAATTAATTTGTTTTATTTTTTTGTATTACATGCACATGTACCCACATTTAATTTTGGAACAATTTAATTATTTATTTTTATTGAATTTGTTAATTTCATTTCTCTTATAATTCCTCCCCAACAACCATCACCACACTTTTGTCCATGTGCACGAGTCCATTTTCTTTTTTGCTCAATCCCTCTAAACCCTCCCCTCCCCCATAGCTATCCTCCTGCTCTCTATCTATGAGTCTGTCTCTATTTTGCTTTTAGTTCCATTTGTTTATTGAAATCTACATATGAGTAAAATCATGTGGCACTTGTCTTTCCCTGACTGCATAATGTTCTCCAGATCCATCCATGCTGTCACAACTGTAAAATTTTTCTTTTTCACATCTGAGTAGTATTCTATTTTGTAAAGGTCTCATAGTTGTTTTATAGTTACATTTATTTATTGATAGATGCTTGGGCTGCTTCCATATTTTAGTGATTGTAAATAATGGTGCATTGAACACAGATGTGCTTATGTTCTTTTGATATAGTGTTTTGGGTTTTTTTGGATGTATTCCCAGAAGTGAGATTGTTGGTCAAAAGACAGATCCATTTTTAATTTTTTGAGGTAACTTCATACTACTTTCCACAGTGGCTGCACTGATTTTACAGAAAAGTTACAGATAGTAGAGAGAGTTCCTATATACCCTTCACCCAACTTCTTCTAATATTAACATCTTATCTAACCAGGATACTTTTATCAAAACTAAAAATCTAACATTGGGATAAGACTATAACCTAAACTCAAAACTATTCGGATGTTACCAGTTTTTGCTCTGACGTCTTCTTTCTGGTTGAAGTCACCATCCATTGCATTTACTATTTATGTTTCTTAGTTTCTTGTAATCTGTGAGTTTCTCAATATCTCCTTGCTTTTTATGACCTTCACACTTTTGAACAGTATTCTGTAAAATGTCCCTGAATTTATGTGTGACTGATATTTCCTCATGGTTTGACTTAGGTAATGTATTTGGGGAAGAATAGCACAAGATGAAGTGTCCTTCTAATGTTAGGGATATATAATAGCAACATGGTTCATCACTGGTGACATTAACCTTGATCACTTTGTTAAATGGTATTTGTTAAGTTTCTTCACTGTGAAATTCCTATTTTCTTCTTTTTACACTCTATTCTTTGGAAGCAAGTCACTAAGCTCAGTTTTTCTCTTTTAAAAAAAATTTCAATACAGTTTATATTCAATGTTATTTTATATTAATTTCAGGTGTATGGCGTAGTGGTTAGAGAATCAGATACCTTACCAAGTGCTCCCCCTTCTATTTTCAGAACCATACATAGTTACCATAATATTATTGACTATATTCCTTGTGTTGTACTTTATATCGGTCAGGCCACAGGAATTTCTCTGTCTCTATGCATGGCTGGACTTTCCTCTGGGTCAGCGGGGACATAGCTTTGGCGTTAATCTTATCCCCAGCCTCTGGAACACTGTGGCTCCAGAGGTAACCAACTTAGCAACTGTGAACAGGGTGATGTCATCCCCATATGTAATTCTTGAACATAGAGCCTCCTTTGTTCCAGTGTGGGGATAAGGCTATTCCTGCTGTAAGCTCAGCACACATGCACTACTGTCATAAGAGAGTGGAGAAACTGAGTGTGGCACCACTGACACTTTCTAGGGCCCGGTCACATGGAAGCAGGAGAGTGGGTATAGAGATGCCCAGACTCTCTGTGGTCATTAACCTAAGTGTAGCTGTGATAAGGATGGGCCAACCATGGGTGAGGATACCAACACCCTTAGCTGTCTGGCTATGTGGTCATTAGCTTGCCGCTTGCAATGAAGCATGCCAAACCTCCTAAAGGATCCATGAAAGTTCTTTGCCACAAGACCAGAGCCCTCCCCGCTATCATTACTAAATGGTCCAGCACCCAACACCACAGGATCTAACAGCTGGTGTCACAAACAGGATACTGAGTTGCTGAGACCTCACAATATTCCCATGACTATTTAGGCTCTTTTTTTTTTTTTTTTTTTTTTTTTTTTAAGATTTTTAAATTATTTCCAGAGTGAGAGGGAGAGAGGCAGAGAGGGAAGGAAACAGAGAAACATCAATGTATGGTTACCTTTCACCTGCCTCTAGCTATGGACCTGGCTGGAGATATTCCTTGCAACCTGGTTATTGTGCTCTGGCTGGGAATTGAAACTTTGGGTTCCCAGGCTAGCACCTTATCCACTGTGCTAGCCTCTTTTTGAGGGCAGAGAAATTAAGCTCCACTCTGTGGAGGAAGGACTATTAAAAAACTGTGGACATATGTTAGAACCACCACAGTAATTATTACATATTTGGGGGGAGATACAATGAGGCTGTTCAAACATCCAACTTTCCCTAAAAGTTTTACCCACTAATTTTAGCATTCATTCCTGGATTGTATCTTCAACAACTATTATTTTGATGTCTTCTGTAAGGAAGATTTGTTTCCTTTTATTGAATCAATCACTTACATCAGGATAGACTTTTGGATAATTATTTTATTCTTTGGTTTATCATCCAATCTCATCATTATGTATTTTGATGCTTAATTTTTTCTAGCTTTGACCATTGAGATCTACTAGAATTCCGTGGTTTGCCTGCAGTTCTTTAGTCTTTACTGTCAGTTCCCTGACAATAGTTCAGTTTCCTCCTTGCCTCATTCTTCCTGGGTCCATGGCTCTAATAAATGTTTTGTTATTTTTTTTTTTTTTTCTGAGAATTTTGTTCCAGGTCTCTCTGGCCTTAATGTGCTTAAGGTCCCTTTCCTGTGTGGATGCTCAGCTCCGATGCCAGACTCCTGTTTATCTTGAAGCCAGAGGCTTTGTCTCTTCTTTCGTTTGGAAGGTTATAGAAATGTCTAATTACTATGTTGTACACCTGAAACTAACATATTATTATATGTCAACTATAATTTTAAAAAGTTTTTTAAAAAAGGTCTCATTCAGGGCCCTGGCTAGTGGCACAGTGGATAAGGTGTGGGCCCACAAACCCAAAGGTTGCTGGTTCGATTCCCAGTCAGGGCACATAACCAGGTTGCAAGCAAGGTCTCTGGCCAAGTCCGTAGCTGGAGGCAGGTGAAAGGCAACCACACACTGGTGTCTCTCTCCATCTCTGCCTCATTCCCTTCCCCTCTCTCTAAGTATAATAAATAAAATCTTAAAAAAAAAAGGTTTTCAAGCCCTGGCTGGTAGCACAGTGGATGAGGTGCCGGCCTGCGAACCCAAAGGTTGCAGGTTCGATTCCCCAGCCAGGGCACCTAACCAGGTTGCAAACCAGGTCTCCAGTCAGGTCTGTGGCTGGAGGCAGGTGAAACGCAGCTATACATTGATGTCTCTCTCCCTCTCTGCCTCTCTCCCTTCCCCTCTTTCTAAAAAATAATGAAATAAAATTAAAAAAAAAAAAGTTTTATTCATGATGTGACTGAGGAAGAGCTTTGATTCTGGGGTCTGTACCACCACATTGTCCAGAGTTGACATAATCACAGAAGGTATTTTCCCAGAAAATGGAAATCCAGCCTTTAAAATATAAAGTCCTCATATTTTAGGTACTTTAGATGAAAATATTTCTAAAATATTTCATGAATTTCCCAAAACAAAATGAACATGGTAGATTTACATTTCTTTTCTTTTTCCTTCTCTCTTTTTTAACATCTCAAGGCAACCTTTTCTTGA
Source organism: Noctilio leporinus (assembly GCA_004026585.1). Classification (NCBI taxonomy): domain Eukaryota; kingdom Metazoa; phylum Chordata; class Mammalia; order Chiroptera; family Noctilionidae; genus Noctilio; species Noctilio leporinus. Next base: position 25,993 of record PVIW01005517.1, on the reverse strand, counting down.
AAATTCCATTCTTATGAAGTAATGGTCTAGAGAACATGGGAAATAAGAACACAGGGCCAGGGCTCTAAAAGTTTTGGGACTTTATTGAGGTCTTCTAGTTAGTAGCTATGATTCTAGGGCCAGTCCTTGAGCCCCTCTGCATTTTCTTTTCTCTTTGTAATTAAACTTTGCTTGACAACTTTCTTCGGAATTTTCAAGGGCATTGGATGGTTAATAGTCTTTCAAACTTATTGAAGGGAACACTTTAACTAAGTGACAAATATGGGATCTCAGGGAGTCCTACTTATTTTAAATTTTTTGTCCTTTGCAATATTTTTAAGAGGGACAAAGATATGTATTCTTAATACATTATTGAGGTACTGGAAGAATGAAATAATTAAACTTTGAAATATTTGAAAAGTGGGTACCATTATATCCAAGATGGTGAATATTTGCTTAATATCCAGAAGACAATGGGATTCTTTGGCATGATGGGCTCCTATCCTGTGTGGCATGAGAAGACAATGGTTTCATATAATGGGGTAGGAAAAAGTGAATGAATGAAAATGGACTCTCACTTTAGTCTAATAGACAGAACTGTATTATCAAGAAGAAGAACCAGTTATCAAACTATATTACAAAGCCATAGTAATCAAAACAGTCTGGTACTGGCATAAGAACAGACAAACAGATCAATGGAACAGAATAGCCCAGAAATAAACCCAGGACTCTATGGGCAACTAATATTCAACAAAGAGAGAAGGAACTTAAAATGGAGTGCAAATAACCTGTTCAACATGTTGTGTTGGGAGAACTGGACAGACACATGCAAAAAAATGAAACTAGACCACCAACTTACACTATACACCAGAATAAACTCAAGATGGATAAAAGACTTAAACATAAGCAGTGCTACCATAAAAATCCTAGAGGAAAACAGGCAAAAAAAAAATGCAGATATCCCACACAGCAAAATTTCCACTTCAGTATCTCCCAGGACAAGGGAAATAAAGGAACAAATAAACAAATGGGACTACATCAAACTGAAAAATTTCTGCTCAGCCAAAGAAAACATCAACAAAATAAAAAGGGAACCAACCATATGGGAAAACATATTTGCCAATGACACCTCAGACAAGGCTTTGATATCCAAAATATATAAAGAGCTAATTCAACTCAACACCAGGGAGACAAACAACCCAATTAAAAAATGGGCAAAGGACCTGAACAGACACTTCTCTAAGGAAGACGTACAAAGGGCCCATAGGCACATGAAAGAATGCTCAACATCACTAGCCATCAGAGAGATGCAAATTAAAGCTACAACAAGATACCACCTCACACCTGTCAGAATGACCATCATCAGCAAATCAACTAACAACAAATGCTGGCAAGGATGTGGAAAAAGGGGAACCCTGGTGCATTGCTGGTGGGAATGCAGACTGGTACAGCTACTATGGAAGACAGTATGGAATTTCCTCAAAAAATTAAAAATGCCTTATGACCCAATGATTCCACTGCTAGGATTATACCCAAACAGGATTTGATTATATCCTGAAACACCAATTCAGAATAACCTATGCACCCCTATGTTCATAGCAGCACAATTTACAATAGCCAAGTGCTGGAAACAGCCTAAGTGCCCTTCAGTTGATGAATGAATCAAAAACTTTGGTACATTTACACAACGGAGTTCTACACATCAGAAGGTGAGAACTCCTACCATTTGTGATAGCATGGATGGAACTGGGGAGTATCATGCTTAGTGAAATTAGCCAGGCAGCAAAAATTAAATACCACATGTTCTCACTTAATAAAGGATACTAATGAACAAATAAATAAGCAAACAAAACAGAACCAGAGACATGAGTACAAGGAATACACTTTCAGTGTGCAGTGGTAGGAGGAGGGGGAAGAAGGAGGTAAAAAAGGGCAACAGTTTAGTCAAGGAATTAGCATGGATGATCCATGGACACAGACCACATGTAGGATTGACTGTGGGGGGATAAGGAGGGTGCAGAAGGGGAGAGCAGAGGGGGAAAAATGAGATGACTGTAATATAACAACAATAAAAAATAAATTAAAGAAGAGAGAAAAAGGAAAGGACAGGGAAAGAGTAGGGGAGAGGGGGGAGAGAGAGAATGCTGTCAGGAAAATCTGGTTAAGAAATTTTTAAAGCTCAATTATCTAGGCTCATAAGGTTTATACAGTTTTCAACATACTTTGAATAAGTATCTAAATTGAACCAGAGCTAGAAATTGTTTGATGTTCATTCATCACTAAATTTAACCTGTATTATTATTATTTTTTTCACTATGTATGTTGCCATGTTGCTTTACCAGCACTTTACATCCCTCGGGGAAGTTTTTCATCTTTAGGATTTCTTCCTTTGTGGTTAGGAAAACAAATGTGGCTCCCTTGGTCATGTGAAGAGTGCTATGGAATCTAAAGCCCTTGAATGTGACAGATTAGGGCATGAGACCCTTTGAAATAGCTTCTTACATTTTTCATCTGCACTACAAAAATATTTTATTTCATTCCTTAACTTCAAATGATACTATTTCAAAAATCAGTTCCTCGAAATATGTCAAGTTAGATTGCATTCAGTATGGTGGGAGATAGAGAATAAACAAAGAACTGCATATTTCTGGGGAAAAGAACAGAATAATTATAAACTGGCATCTATTATTTTGGTTAAGGTTATTAACAACTAAACACTCTATACCACATCATTGGCAGAGATCATTTGCCCTAACCATCCACAAAACACTTCATGTTCAGGACACATTTGAACATGGGTTTGAAGACAATCCAGTGGAATATATTTCCTATAGCCTCCTCAAGTCTGACTTCAGGCAGGTGTTCCAATCTGTCCTCTGGAAGTTTGTCCTTTGTGGTTTAACTAGAACCTTGACCTTCAGGCAATGCTGTAAGATCTTTTCCATCTGAGAGTGTTCTCCTTGTGCAGGTGTAATGATGGAGGGAAGGGACATTGTTTTATACGGTTAATTATTCTTTTCCCTTACTTTTTCTTCTAATGCATTTTCATTAACATTTTATTGTAGCCTGAGGCTAGTTAAAGTCCAGGAGAAACTTTTATAAACCCACATCCCTTCTCTTCCCGTTCCCCATCTGTACTCACTAACTGGTTCACTGTGGGTCACTTGCAGAACTGCAAACGATAAAGATTTTAAGGACAGCTGGCTTTATTTTTAGTGAAATAGAAGCTAAACTTTGATCAATGAAACAGCCATAAAAAAAAGGAAAAACCACATGAGAATCTCTTGTTTATCAGCTATTTCAGTGAGGAAATACAAGCACAATAATGTCAAAATTCTGTATTTTTTTAACATGGGAAAGTTTCAGGGATTATGACTTCAAACCATGGAAATTAGAAAATCTTTTCTCTCTGTAGCCTTAGATTTCCCACAGTGGTTGGGTTCATAAGACATGTGCAAGTTCATGGCTCATGGTGTAAGAAACGTAGAGAGCCTGAAAGAAACAGAGCAGATGAGCTAAAGGTAGAAGAGGTACTGGAAGATGCAGTATTTAAGGGCCAGGAACTTTTTGATCCAGTGAGCTGGCCTCATGTTGTACTTCTTTTCAAATGCCTCACTCCTTCTCTACCTCTGTCCCATCTCTACTTCTGGAGTTCTGTTTCAGCATTGGAACTTGATGTGATGCTTCCATTACGAGAGTTATTATTCTGACCAGTGAACACCTGACCTTGTTTATCCCTCTGAAACTTCTCCCCTGCAAGTCACTTACCTGTTGAATCTTGTTTCCTTCCTCTGCTAACCACAATGTCCAGGTTTTTAACGCTGGTAACTTCACCCAAACGTTAATTCCTGAATACATGCTTTACTTGACAAATTCACTTTGATCTATGGATTAATCTGGCTAGAATGGCTCAGGAAGAAGAGCTATAATCCAGTTGCTATGGATGAACACTATCCATTTGAAGTCACTCTCTTCTTCTCTGACAACTGCAGGTTGGGAAGTAAGAAGTTGAAGCTACATGAGCTGCCCATAGTCCCAGAAGGCTCTCAAAGCCTCCCAACTATATTTGGCTTTTGTTGCCCATGGAAAGAACTGTGCTCTCAGAAATGGTTTAATTAAATGAAGGAGCTCTGTTTCGGTCCTGCTGTGTTTAAGCATTCACCTTTGTAAAGGTGGTGAGAGCTGTTCCTGATGATTCCTTTACATCTATTCCTTTGTATTGAGCTTATAGTCGCTTAGCATTAATAGGAGGCTTCATTGTGTTCCACCAATTAACTCTTTATTTATTGAGCTCTAATAAATATTTTTATTTGTAATACAAAGCATATGACAAGTGCAGAGCGAGAAGGGAGAGGTTGCTCAGAAATAAAAATGTACCTTTGCACCCTCTGCTCTCAAAATGCTTAACTTCTAGTTGGGAAGATAGCTTAGGGAGAATTTGCTAAGAACTGCACAAGTTTTACTGATTAAAAATGAGACATGTTTGGAGAAGAGAGAAGAGTTCACTTTAATAATTATGGTCCAGAAGTTCTTTATAAAAGAGTATAGAAAGTAAACCCAGCATTGAAAGAGTTGGAGCATTCCAACAAAATAAGAGAGGTTTGTAAAAGTGCATTTTTTAGGTGTAGTTTCTATGTCTAATGCTCATTTTCCTATGTTCCTATGTTAATTTTATTATTGTAGTTGCCTTTGATCATAGCTTCCAAGGGGTAAAAAATAAATTTTCTATCACTCTTGATAATGATGAAATTGCAGTTTCTAGGTCTTGTGTAATAATTGAAGCAAGTATTCTGGGGTTTATATTATTTCCCCCCCCTTTTTTTTTTTTAATTTAAAAAGGAAGAGACACATTTCCATTATAGAAAGTTTGGAAAGTACAGAAAATTTACAAAGAGAAAAATAAAAATGTCTATAATCTCACCATTCAAAGATAAACAAAAACATTTTGGTAGATGCCCAGAAGGATGGTCATGCATTTCATATCTCCAGGGATTACCTTTCACAAAGAACACAAATGCCAACCGTGCTCTTGGTAGGGGCCATGGCACCCACAGTCAGAACATATCAAACATACTCTTATACAAGCTCTTCTCATGTATGAGTATTTTTAACGTTATGTATAGTAAGTATTTATCTCAAATACATTTTAAATAGCTGAGTATTTTGTTTTTAGTATATTACATTTTATTTGTTAAAAAAAATTTAGTCTTCACCCAAGGATATTTTTTTAATTGATTTGAGAGAGAGAGAGAGAGAGAGAGAGAGAGAGATTTATGCGAGAGAGCTACATTAATTGGTTGCCTCCATATTTGCTCTTATTGGGGATGGAAACCACAACCTAAGTATGTGCCCTGACCAGGAATCAAACCCGCAATCTTTTGGTGCAAGGGCTGATGCTCCAAACAGTTGAGCCACCTGGCCAGGGCTAGGTGGCTCAAGTTTAACCAAACTCTCTACTATTTAACATTTGTGGGTTTTTTTTCATTATTAAATTAAAATTAGTACTGCAATGAATATCCTCATAAGGTTGCCTACGAGGTCTGTCCTGAAAGTATCAAGCCAATGTCAATATAACCAAAACTGTGTGGCTGATACTTTTGGTACAGACCTTTGCGTATCTGAACTCTATTCTAATTTGATTTTTCTCAGGTTAAATTCCTAGAAAAAGACTTGAAAGAAAAAACACTTAAAATGAAGCGGAGTATAACACACTCACAAAAGTGCATGTATCACAAGGCTATAGCTCACTGAAGCAGCACCTAGACTAAAAACCAGTATATCATGGAACCCAGCACTCACCTACCTCTTGTGTACCTGTTTAATCATGATCTTCCCAGAAAAGAAGGCAAAAAGTCTTAAGACATGATATGTCTTAAAGTACTTACTAGATTTGTGATGCCTTAGGCTATTTTGCCAACTTTTGGTATTTGGTATAAATGGAATCATATAGGGCTCATTGTTTATGAGTTCATTCCTATCACGGCATAGAGCCGATAATTATTTGTCCATTACTGATAGAATTCCATTATTAGAGGTATGCCACAATTTATCTATCCATTCTACTATCGAAAAACGTTTGGATAGTTTCCAGTTTGGGATTACTACAAATAGTACTGCTAAAAGCATCTCTGTACCTATTTTTCAGTGATCGTATGTATGAATTTCTGTCAGGCATAATATGCTTAGGTAGGAAGTTGTAGGAAATACAGATACTCAGTTTTAGAAAACTGCCAAACTGTTTTATAAAGGGATCTTATCTATTTAGCACCCCACCAGCAATGAGAGAGTCCTGTTTGTTCCACATCATTGCCATAGTTGCACTGTTGTCTTAGACTGGTGAGGGTGCACTGATATTTCATTATAGTTTTCATTCACTTTTTTTGTCTGTTAGCCAGTGTAGGTGCTTTTTCAAGTTTATCGTTATAAGCCATTTGGAAATCCTTTTTTTGTGAAATGTCAGCTCAAGTCTTTTGCTCATTTTCTAATGTTATTCTTTTTCCTGTTGGTTTGTAGGAGAGATCTAAATACTTTGTTTAAAGACCCTCTTCAAAATTTTAGTGGCAAGCACACATATTTCAAATACTGAGAACTAGTGAAAAGAGATAGTCCCTGGAATTCACATAACTATAAAGAAAATCTGTTGTGTGAAGAAAACCAGAAGAATTTTCCTAGGCTTTGGAGCATATTTCTTTCTAATATGGCATTTAAAAAAGAATACTTTCTATGAAATTCTTAATGTCTTATAGTGCATGAAACGAGTGGAAATATACAGATGTTCATTCTGACGTTTCATTTAGAGGTATTTTTTAAAAATTAAATTGTATAAATGTTCCAGTCTGGCAATCTGGAATAAAATGACAAGGAAACAATTTTAAATTCTCTAAAGAAGAAATGAAGAAAAAATTATTATAAAAATGTTCAAGTTTCAATATATATCTCTATTTAGATGGTGATGATATATCCAGGGATATAGAGCAGATGTGCTGGCCTGTTTCCAAGCCCTACTCCGAGGTTTTGAATCAAGGAAGACCATTACATTATGTGTGAAATGCCACTTTAGTTCAGAGTCAGCCAGTAAATTGCTAATACCAACTTCATAGTCTTTTCAGGCTGATTAGCAGGAAAAGCATTTCCAGGTGCAAATATCCACAACTTTAAATCATTTTAAAGAAAAACAACGAGCAGGAAACATTATATCCATCTCTGGGCTCTTCTAGATACCATAGGCTGAATGATTTTATATTTCTAAAATTAGGTGGGTTTCAAGGCCATAATATTCCTCTTTCTCAAAGAAAATAAGAATTCTAAGCCATTTTTTTTTTCTTCCTGAAATTACAGTAAATTCTGGGAGAAAAGAGCTGAAGTTAACAGTTAAGTAGAGGGAAACCTCACTCATCCGTTTGGGCATTCTCCCAAAATAAATTAAAAAATTGTTCAACTCTCATCAATTTTGGATTGGACAAACTACTGCTCAGGGTCTGTCCATCACCTTCTTAGCTGTGAACGGAACATCATCCTCAAATACTAAGGACACCGTATGTGGGAGATTGTATCATGTAGTTCTGAGATACTAAGAAAAGCATATCCTGTGGCGATAAGACCAAAGAGAGCTTCATGAGTCTGTGCTCAGTCTTTGTGCATCTGGCTTTACTCCCTCTGTCTTTTTCTTTCTTCTGTAGCAGAGCACTTTTTTACTGGTTTGTGGGAAGGTCAATAAAAGAAAGATATTTTAACTTGATAATAAAAGGCAAATAAGAGGACATATAAACAAGTAATGAAGGAACAAAGGTTTTCCTTTCTGTCAAGAATTTCCTGATGAAATCATAGATTTCACTCAGGTAATCAATACCTTATTAAGGTCATTTCTCTGAGATCTTACCTAAGTCCACACAGAAAACTTTTAAAACACACACAAAAGCACAAAGCTTGGGCAACTATCAATCCCATAGAGTAAAAAATTTTGAGTTATTTTTAAGGAACTCTTAGTGGACTTGACTGGAAGAACAGCTGCTCTTTATGGATTTCATCAACTTATGTGATTTCATCAGCAACTGCTGCTTTTCTTTCTTCTATGGACTTTTGACCTATGATGATCATCAATTTAAGATCAAGGCACATGACCCAGCATCATTGTTCTGGGATTTATTTTAAAAGAAAATAAATCAAGAAATGAGGAGTGAGATCCAAATTCACAAAGAGCATTATATAGAAGAGATCAGTAGGGCATTTATGTGACTGAATTGGGGTTAAAATGATTTTTAAGTAATATGTATAAATTCGTTATGGTGTATTTTAGGTTCTTGTGTTGAACTGGAAGCACCAACATGTTTAAGTTTTATGGCCAAAGAAATAAAATATCATAGTATTATATGTTATTTTCTTTAAATGCTCAATAAACATAAATATTTTTCCCCACATTTTTTTCATAACATTTTATAAGGGAATAGTTTACCTCATGAGCTTGGCATTTGTAAATGGCTTGTGGAAACAATATCATTACTTTTAATCATACCTCATGCTTGTCTCCAGTATGAATTTCAATCTCTACATATAATGGCTATAAAAACAAGATGGATCAAAAACACCAATACTGACTATATTTGAAAATGAACTCTTCATATGAGAAACAAAATAAAAAGGGGAAATGCAAAATTATGAGAGGATAGTTTACTTGAAATTTACATATTAATCATGTTTCCTGTCTGCAGTGCTCACAACAAGGAGATCTATTCAGACAATTTTTAATCAGGTTTTAGATACTGCATAAAATAAGCTTTAAGGTAATCACAATATTATAGATGCTAGATTGGACCATGAATTTGAGAAAATATTAATTTCAAATTTGAGTGCTCAGAAGATTTCAAACAATATCACCTCTGAAGCATAGAGGTACCAGGCCGGTGTCATCTTGTTTAAAAAAAAATGGAACTCATGCCACTCTGCAGTTCAAACATATTTAGGAGATTTCTCTTTACCTTTGATATTAAACCCAAACTCAACCTGACATTCAAGAGCCTTAATATTTTATAAAGGAAATCTATATTTTCTTTATGAAGAAAAATCTGTATTTTTATTCTTATTTCCTATTATTATTATTTGTTCTTAAAGTATTGTCCTTGAATCACCTGAACCAAAATAGAACCAAATGCTTATTAAGATGAAAACTCAAGTTCTCCAAATAATTCTTATACACACTAAATGCTGAGGACCCTATTGTACATGAGCCCTCTGCACTAACAAATGTGACCTGATACTCCAACATGCTTTCTTGGATTTTGTCTTTGGGCTCTGGCAAGTCTTTTTTTTTTTTTTTTTCTATTTTATTTTATTTTAAAGTTCTTATTGGTTGATAGATTGAAAAAGAGAAGAGATTCATAGATTTGTTGTTCCACTTATTTATGCATTCATTAGTTAATTCTTGTATGTGCCGTGATCAGGCATGGAAGCTGCAAACTTGCCATATTCAGGCAATGCTCTAACCAAATGAGCTACCTGGCCAGGGCCTCTATTTTATTTATTCATTAGTCAAGACTCAGGTCAATTCTAACCACCTCCATGAAACCATCTGCATAGTTTCTTTTGAGCCTTGTATGTTTCCATCCATGAAAAAATATATAAGATAAAAATGAGAGGATTATTATGAGATAATTCTATTACAACAACTAAAACCTGAGTCCCAGAGCTCAGAGATGACACTCCCAGTGTGATATGGGATTAGGATCCAAGCTTGTGTGATTTCAAAGGAATCCATGCTCTCGCATGCCCTGCCTCCTGGGATCAGAAGTGTGCTGAATGACTGAGTTGATGACTGATATGCCTTCTGTCCCTTTCAGTCTAGGCAGAGGAGCTCCAGGCATTTGGATTTGAAGACAATCAGTGAAATCCTCATTTTTTCAAGTTAGGAGTCAAGCGAGAACTTTTTAAATAAAAAACTTCCCAGAAGGTTAATATATAAAAATATTTTAAAACTCTGAAGAAAAATATTGGTCTTCCAGAATATTCAGGATTCCATTCTCCTGATAGCATTTTTAATTTCTAGGATAACTCTAGACACTACATCCTTCCCAAGTATGTTTAGATTTGTGTGAGTTTATGTAGATTTATATATACCTTCACCAGAATTTGGTTGAGGGGAATGAGGATTTAGGTAGAATCTAGACACTCCTTGGATAGTTCCAAATCTGTCTACACTACCTACAGCAGAAGGAAGTAGAAGGAAAGCTTCGAAATAAATGCTTCTGAGGGGTCTACAGTAAATCAGAGCTCCTTATCAGAAACTAACAACAATTAATAAGCATACATGTATCTGTTCAGGAGGGGCTGAAGCCCCTTAAACTTCATTGGTAATGGGCTTCTTTAGGCTGAGGAAACTCTTTACTCCCAAATTTCTAAGCTGTTTTATTTACTTTCACAACACCTTTTTGTCACTGGATGTTTGGTTCTGCATCATTATCTCTGCATCATCTCTTAGCTTACTGCCTTCTAGGACAGAAAGATATTTTGGAAGAGCTTTTGCATTTGTTTCAATTGGTTCCTTCAAGTGCATTCTCTTAATAGCCTCACTTTATTGTCACTTTACTTTGAAAAAGCAAACATGAAATAAATGCCACTTGGATAAGGAAATTTACAAGTCAGATTTTTGGAGCGAAAACTTTAATTCTCAGGGAATAAGGAAGAGAGAAATCAAGCATTTACTCACCAGCAAATTCAGTTTTGAAACTGGGGGAAAAGCCCTGGCTGGTGTGGCTAGTTCACTGAGTGCTGGCCTATAAACCCAAAGGTCACCACCTGTCAGATTCCCTGTCAGGGCACATGCTTGAGTTGTGGGTTAGGTCCCCAGTAGAGGGCATGCAAGAGGCAACCTATTGTTTCTCTGATACATCAAGGTTTCTCTCCCTTTCTTGCTTCTTTCCTCTCTCTCTGAAAATGAATAAATAAGATCTTTTAAAAAGTGGGGAAAGGCTGTATGAAGTAATCACACATGGAAAGCGCCTGAACTCAGTTCCTTGAAGTCTGAGACTACTTTAGTTGGTAAATGAATGTTGGAAAATATTCTTGCCAGAGAAAACTTTGCATTCACTCTTGCAGGGGAAACAGCTTTGCTGACAAAAGCTCAAAGGATGCTAGGCCACTGCATACTCAGAGGCATTAGCTATTTTAAAATTGTAAGGTTTGCAGGAGGAGAGAGGGAATAGTCAAGGAAATGAAGCAAGATTGAATTAAATATAGGTGGGAAGCATGCCAACAGATGAACATGCTCATAGTCAGTCAGTTTGACACAAACATCTTGGGCTCCTGGAACTAGAAAATTTGAATTCATTTAATGAGATGCAGGTTTGTCTGGAATTTCGATTTCCCTATTATACAATGAAAGATAAATACTCAGAGTTGAAAGAACCTTCTGACTTATCTGAATTGTTTCAATTCTCCCTTTTTCCACCTCAGTGTTTCTTACCCAATGTGTTGTATTTTTTACTTTCTAGAGTTTCTGCTTAATTTTGTTTTTAAAGTCACTTCCTCTTCTTCAGTTTTGGAATCAGATAGACTTGGGTTTGTTCTTTGTTGTGGACAGAATGTTTGTATCCCCTCCAAAATTCAAATGCTAAAGCTCTAACCCTCAGATTTCTAATAGTCTATTAGAAATCATAGAAGTAATTAAAACCAGAAATGAAATTTAACATCTTGCATTTGGTAAAGAATTTTTAAAAATTAAGTCCTGTTGGGACAGAGCAATGAGAACATTTATACACTATAATTAGGAGTGCAAATTGGCACTTTGGATAAGAAATTGCATTATCCAATAAAGATGTGACTGTATTTGGAGAATGAGACCTCCAAGAAAGAAATTAAGGTCATGGGAGTGGGGTCCTGATCCAAGAGGATTAGTGTCCTATATAAGAAGGCATCAGAAAGCCAGCCTCTCTCTCTCTCTCTCTCTCTCTCTCTCTCTCTCTCTCTCTCTCTCCCCTTTCCCTCTCTCCTTCATGTGCACACTATATACACACACATCAGGAAAGGCCATAGGAAGCTATTAAGGAGATGGCAGACATCTGTAAGCTAGGACAAGAGGTCTCACTTGGAATCAATCAATAACTGGAATCTTGATCTTGACTTTTAGTCTCCAAACTGTGAGATAATAAAATTTCTGTTATTGAAATAACTCAGTTTGGTATTTTGTAATGGCCATTTAAGCTACTAATTACAACCTTGTTTCAATTACCATCTGGGAAACCCAGAGACTGTTATCCAAACTCTCTGAGTGGAAACAATCTAATGATATCTAACTCCAAGGGCAGTTGTAAAGACTAAAAGAAAAATGTATATAAAAGTTGCTTGTTTTGGAGACACAATCAATTTTCCCATATCCTTTTCTCCGCTATGGTGGGCCATCTCCAGAAAGGACAGCTAAATTCATTTTTGGGCACTTCTGACTTTAAAAATCCCTTCTGATTATGTCATTTGCATTCTTATAGAGGTTGGCATTATGGGAGGAAGTGTTGGGGATAAAAAAATCAACCCTGTGCTATCTATTCTTTTTCCAAGCTAATGGGAAAATAAAGCATGGGTGTGAGACAAGTGTCAACATATCAGCAACATTAGTGAGGCTCGTTTGGCAAAAGCAGAGAGAGAGAGACAGCACCTAGGCAGATGCCCATTGCTCGGTTGGACCTACCTAACCACCAGGTCACAAGAGTCATAGGAACCCTTTCCCCATTCAGGGGGCTGACGTGGCCCCAGGAACAGACTAGAGGTACCCACTGTGCAGGGAGATCCAGAGGAAGACCAGAAGGACACAGCTGAGCATGCTCAGTTCTCTCTCTCTTGGATTTACTAGTCAGGTAAATTGTTTCTCCTTCCTAGGTAAGGAGGGAGAAAGGGCGCAAAGGAAGGCTAGACGTGTTACTTCAAAACCATTCACACCTGGGAGAAGACATGGCCACATGGAAACACTAGGAGAAGGAAATAAATAAAAGGTTCCCCTAATCATACCTTCAGTTGCCAAAAATAAAATGTGACTTAAATGTTGAAGGAAAATGCAAAAGCCCAGCATGTGCTGACACGTTTTAACTAAAATCATAAAGGGAAACATGAAACTGTAAGGGAGTACAGAGAGCAATGAAGGTCAGTGCCAGACCTCAGAAAACACAGGTAGCAGAGAGGGAAAGCACAGAGCAAGGGTGGATTAGAAGCAGATTGAGACAACAGAAAAGTAAGATTTGTATGCAAGCCTATGAGGAGGGGAGACTGGTATTCTGAAAAGTCTGGAGGAAGCAACCTCCAACTCACAGAAGTGAGAGAAAAGAAGAAAAGTGGGGTGGAGATTTTTTTTTAAAGTAAATTGAAAAACAAAAAGGAACTTTTTAAACATGAAAAGCAAAAATGTAAGGAAAGACAATCTTCTGGCTAGAGTAGCTGTTTTAATATGTGTGTGTATGGAAGGAAAAGTGCAGGCATTTCAAAGAAAAATTAAAGGGAATTTAGCACAAGCTAGAAAGAACACGCCAAAAACGAAAAGAAGCTAGGCTAAAAAGAAGTAAAAGTTTTTATAAAAGTTTGAAATGAGTTTCTCTTTCATCCTACCCATTATAAGTGCTTTTTCATTGCCAAGGTCATTTGATATACATTAGCTATTTAGTGTTGGATATTGTCAAGTTATTAATTTGTTGCATGATTGTCCATATTTAAAGTGAATATTTAAAATGAATCTGCTAGTGTCTACTACATTTTGCATCATTTTCATTGAATCTAAGTCCTCATCAATTGTCAAATGCGTTATTATGTTACACACCACACAGAAAGGGGGACAATGCTGCCAATTAAACTCAGACATACTAGCAGATCCTTCAAGATCTCAGAAATGGTGACATGTAAAAAATGCATTTTCAAGTTAATGAAATACGGTATTCTACTTTCGTAGTAGTATTGATCTGAAGTTGAAATGACCTTATTGCATCTAATTTCAGTCTCTTTCCCTTAGAACTGAAGTCTTGCTGAAGGCAGTTACTTTGCTTGCCTTATTCACAGCTTTATTTCTGTCTGGGGCAGTGCATGCACATAACGGGAATTCAGTTTGATGACTGGTCTATTCTTGTAAAAGGGGGCGATGAATGAAGATAATTTTATTTATTTATTTATTTGTAAATGACATTAGACTTTAATATGGCCATTGGGTAAAGATCTCATGAGAGGTGATTATTGACAAGGAAATTGTGTTATTTCTGATATGCTTTTTATTTATTCATGTACTTATGTATTTATTTATTTCAAAGGATTTAATTAGTTTCAGAGAGAGGGGAAGGGAGAAAGGAAGAGAGGGAGAGAAACACCAATGTATGGTTGCCTTTCACCTGTGTCCAGCTATGGACCTGGCTGGAGATGTGGCTTGCAACCTGGTTATGTTGCCCTGGCTGGGAATTGAACCAACAACCTTTGGGTTTGCAAGTCTGCACCTTATCCACTGTGTCACCAGCCAGGGCACTTGAAGAGAATTTTAAAAAGCTGAAACTCTTTTGATATGATTCAGTTACCCACTCAAGAAGGGTATTCTTCCTAAATCAGTCTTCTTACTAAAAAATATTTTAGGTACCCCCTCTTAGTAGTAGAGTACCCCCCATCTCTGCCAGTGCCACACACACTCTTACAATAAGTACTTGGCTTATCCGTTCATTTAGTCTAAGGTTATAGTGCAGCTTCAGTGAATAATGTAACCATCTTGCAGAGATGAAATACATTAAGGATTCCCCTAGGATGGTACCATGTTGAAGAATAACAACATCTCTCAGTAATTCAAGCAAGAGCCAAGTGTTTTCCTAGGGTAGGAGCAGGTTACAGTTCCTTTTGATGGGCACCAGATGAAAGAGTTGGCTTATGTTTGGAGGCCATGCATATGAAAAATATGAATCCCTCACTCCAAAGGTCACATTCAGTGCGGTGAGCTGCTCTCATGAGGGTGGGTGACTGCAGCCAGTGAGGCCGGTGGAGAAGCAGCTGACCCAGCTCTCCCATTGCAGGCACGTGTGCTCAATGAATGCAACACGGGTGATCATGTACAGTATTTAGATCTTTTTTCCTTTCCTTTTTCTTTTATGTGTAAGTAAGGGAAGTAGAGCATGTTTTAAGTGCATAGGATGCCATTCCATTGATCGTGTTTATCTTCCTTTGAATGTACTATGGTAGGATGTTCTCTTACAAAATGAGGGAAGAATTGACTTAGAGTCATACTATTCTGAAGTTTTTAAATCTTACGACACCATCCTCATTTTCAATAACAATAATGCCTCCTATTTCCAGAGTATTTTAAAATAATGCTTCACATTTCTATCTTGTTTCACTTTACCAGGCTTCTGGATTAGATAATATATCATAGAATGGCCTGTAGCTTCAAAACGCCCGGCTCCAATCTACCAGCTGTAAAATATTGGAAAAATTATTTATCTTCTCTGTGCTTCAATTTTTTTTTTAAAAAAAGATTTTATTTCATTATTTTTAGAAAGAGGGGAGAGAGAGGCAGAGAGGGAGAGAGACATCAATGTATGGTTGCTTTTCACCTGCCTCCAGCCACAGACCTGACTGGAGACCTGGTTTGCAACCTTGTTATGTGCCCTGGCTGAGGTATCTAACCTGCGACCTTTGGGTTCGCAGGCCGGCGCCTTATCCACTGTTCTACCAGCCAGGGCTCTGTGCTTCAATTTTTTAATCGGTAAAGTGGGGATAAAACAATAACTAATGTCTATGGTAATCATGAGGATTAAATTGCGTAAGGTTAAGAATAACATGATCTCTCCTGGTATTATAGTCCTCATAGGAAAATCATGTCTCTAAGTTTCCTTGCAGCTGTTTTGTTTAGTTCATTCTTTAGTTCCTGGGACCATGAAGACTCATGTGCTACCCTGATATTTGGAGACCCAGTGGTGTTCAGGAGAGAGCCTCAAGCCCAATCCAGCATAACCAGGCAAGTTCAGTCCTGAACCGAGGACTAGGCCAAACAGCCATTCATTCTTTGTGAACTATTTCTGAAGTGTATGCTCGTGGTACTGTTATCATCACGATGTATTATTTATTGAGTGCCATCCCTTTCTGTGGGGCTGTGTGGAATACACAGCAGACGTGGCTTCCCCCCAAGGAAATGGAAATGGAATTCAGATGATTCATGAGATAACAATAAAGCTACTCAGGGTGTGCAAACATGGTTTGCGATGAGATCAGCCTTGGCAGGCTCAGCTAAAGGAAGTGACTGATAGGAGAGAAAAGGGTAAAAGGTGCTTGGCACTAAAGGAGCTAGCTAGACAGGATTCCAGGTATAAGCAGCATGGTGAAGGTCAGTGACAAAAGGGAGAGGTAGCAGAGAAAATACCAGGGCTATACCAGCCATTAGGAAGGAGCACAGTGGAAGGAACAGAATGAAAATAAAGGGCCTGGTTGAGAGTTGTGTACATGCGCCTAGCACCATGTATTGTTTGTCCTGGGACAGACTGAAAGAACATGTCCTGCTTGGTGAAGGGAAGCAGCTCCATGCGGCCTTCTAGCCCCAGCTAGGAGTGGAAAGTTTTATCACATCTGTACTGGTTTTTAATCTCCGTTTGGTTTTGTTTGTTCAAGTTAATGAAAATGATGTGCTATTGTTATGTAGTTATGCCAGAAAAAGTTTCACCAGAGACTTCAAAAATGTTTTTGGTACTGTGCCCATTTCATGTGGTTTCACTTTCCCCAGCTTCTCTCCTCCCTCCCTTTTCGCTCTCCCTTCCTTGAAGCCCTTCTCTGATACTGATGGATTAATATCATGTGATTGGAAAGATATTTGGAAAGAATTCATTTAAACAGGCAAGCCAACCCCCAAAAGATAAGTGATTGGAAATCTAAGGGTGAATGGAGTTAGTATCATCTATATGAGACATATTTGTAGGATCATCCAATAGAAACACATAATTAATAGTTCCTCAAATTCATAGCTGGAGCTGATGAATTAGGAAGAATACACCTCCATCTGGGAATAATTAATAGTAATTTATAAACTCCTTTAAGGAAAGGAACTATGTCTTCACCTTCCTCAGTCAGTCCCTTAGGTGCCATAGGACCTGTTTTATCCATCCAGCCTTTCAAAATTTATTAAGTACTAGGTATCGTGTGAAAGCGTCGAGAGACACCAAAGGAAAATAAGTTATCTTTACCCTAATGTAACAAAACTTTAGGAAGAGGGTAAAAAAGGGGAAAAAAAAAGACAAAATGTAGTATTTGCTCTCCACAGAGTAAAATCAAAGAGATATAATAAGCTTATTGGTGGAGGGAATGTGTTGCTCAGGGTTCCCATACTAAGGGATGGAAAATCTACTCAGACTGGCTTAAAACACACATGGAAGATCGCTGGCTCAGTCAACTGCCAAGTAAAGAGTATGAGGAGATTCAGGCTGATCAGGCACTCCAATGACCTACGAAGGATCTATCTTTCTCTGCTAGTTAGGCACTATCCCCTCTGCGTTGGGGTATTTTTAAGACAGGCTCTACCTGTGCTATGGCAGAGACAACCACTGGCCACTCAACATATATTTATGCTCTACCACCCAGGTAATGTGAGTCGCAAAAGGTTGCCTCTTCCCAAGAATTCCAGCAGAACTCTTGGGGCTTCCACTGGTTAGAGCAACTTTGGTAAAGTGCCTACCCATGAGCTAGTTATTGTTGCCAGACAGATGGACTGGGCTTATCAGTGAGACTCAGTTCATGCACCACTTCTCTGGAGCCCAAAAGGTAGAACCAGGCATTCCCATCACAGGAGTTAGAGGGAGGGAGAGACATTTTCCCAAATATGTTACCAGAATAAGAGAGTATGACTGTGGACAGGTGAAAGCAAACAGTGCTTTGAAAATACCCCGCACAGTTGGTGGCAATCTATGAAAAAGGAATTGTGACCCCTGAAAGATGGGTGGATTTGGGAGGTGGAGACAAAACACTCCAGAGTGCTTCTGCTCGCCCTTGAAAGAGCTCACATGGGCATGCCTAACTGCAGTGTGCTGTGGGTGGAGCATTTCCTGTCAATGCCACAGTCACACTGCACTTGAAGGAGAGAATAGGACAGCTATTAGCTCCCAGTCCCAGGAGGAATTCACTTAGGCAGGGAGGTCTCAAAGAAATGCATGGAGGAGGTAATGATGGAGGTGATGTCTAAAGGAGGAGCAGGAAGTAAACCATGAGAGGCAGAGGGTGAGGTCTATGTGTGTTTCACCTTGAAGCTGGACAGGAAGTCATCCTGGGAGAGGTAAATAGGGGCACATGGGGAAAAATTCACACCAAAATGTTAACACCGTCACCTCAGGGGTTAGAGGATAGGAAGTAGAAAACAGGGAAATTAGTGATGTTTTTTTCTTCATGTAACAATATCATTTGCCTCAGTGAACTGGCATTACTTTTGTAATATTGAATTCTCATAAAATAAAGTAGGAGATAGGCAGAAAGTGACATCTAACACAATAGCATTTTGGAACTGCAAGAGAACTCGGGCATCATTTCTAGAAGCTGAGAGAGACTGTAACTTTCTTAAATCGCACCCCAAGTAAATAAACAAATACTGAGATTAGAATCCAAGTTACCTAGTTAAAATCAAATTGTATGAAGTTTTATAACTGCCCCCAAGCATCAGTTTTATTTTCTCCACTTTTTCTTTGTGTGAATAGTGGCTATTTACTACAGATGGACCAAATGCCTAGCACTGTGTGAGGCCTGGGACATACAGGGATGAACATGGCATTCCTGGGCTCTGGACTCAGTTTCAGTCTAGCTTTAATTTGGTCATTAATGCCTGTGTATTATTGAAGGTGATATAAATAATATGTAAACTGTTTATGCTTTCAAGTACATGACTACTAAAAAATGTTAAATTTGAAACCATGTAATTATGGTGGCCACCCAGTGTGCCTGGGTAGTAAATTTGCTGCTCTTGGTTTATTCACTTAGAGTCAACATGATAAGTGAAAATTATTTCTACTTGAGAAATTACCTCACCTTAAATGATCCATCTTTCAGTCACTTTAGGTGACTATTACTGAACAGTATTAGTCCTAAATTAGAAAGAGAGAAACAAGAAGTTTGGGATTTCCAAGTCAAATTCTTATGGAAATATTCTTCCCAGAGACAAATGTCCACTGTAGTCTTCCATTGGGGTGCTTTAATGATTTATCATAATACATAAGGAGAGATAGAAACTCATTCTTTACTATCACCCATGACTTTGTAAGGTACTTTCAGATTTCCCCAGAACTTTGTTTATAATACCAAGGAAATAAAAGGTTTGTTGAGCTAAGAGATGGGAAAACTGAAGTGGAATAATGGGGAACTTTTTCAGACACTCACACCTGAAATAGGTTTGTATTTTTGTTGGATGGATAAGGTTAGTTTTTTTTTCCGGATCCATTTCTAATTTGATGCTAGGAAAAGATAGATTTGAGAGCAGGTATTTAAAGAGCCAATTTCACTTTAAAATGCCTAAGTTCTTCAATTGAACACTTTTCCTCCAGCATGAGCTAAGGCAAGCTAGTAAATTACACATTATTTGTTAGGTCTTTGAACTTCTAGCTGGAATTTACTATGATGTAAAAACAAAAAAAAACTTCATTGGTCAGAAGGTTTTTGTAGAGTTATCAGTCCAATTTCATAATTTACTTTTATGGTACGAAAGACACACCATAATAATTTGTCTCTCTGATTATATCTTGGCATCAATGGAAACTTTTGTTTTCTCAAAAACAATCCTATCAGTCATTAAAAAAAAATTGGCCCTAAATGCAATTCTGCACATCTGGTTTCTCTTCTCTTCTCTTCTCTCTCTCTCTCTCTCTACATATATATATATATATATATATATATATATATGATTCAATAGTAACCTTTAGTTGTGTTTGGCAGTAACCACTTATGTCTTTATATATTGAAGAAACAAAAGAAGGTGGAGGGGTAATGAAAATATGGGTCTGTCTAGACCCAATACAGTAATTGATTAATTCCACAAATGTTTATTGAGTACTTGTTACATAACACAATGCACTAGGAACTGGTAACTTAAAGTGAAGATAGATATCTCTACTGTAATACTGAGATGAAGGCATGGCAATTATTATTCTCACAAATATTTATTTGCCAAGAAGCATAATCCACTATGCTGAAAAGTTACAAGGTGCTAGGAGATCATAAACAGAGAGGTCTAATCTGGTCTGGGGAATCCAGGAAGATTTCCTTCAGGGCAAAGTAGCACTTACATCAAAATCCTGACAGGTGAGTGGAAGCCAGTGAAGTGAAGGACAAGGAGAAGAGGTCCAGAGACAGGGAACAGGCTGTCCCTCGGACCAGAGGCAGACATTCGAGGGGTTAAAGGCAGCAGGTGACTCTCAGATTTACAACTCTAGTTCCCCCACTTTCTCATGGAGTCTATTCTCATCAATCCAGTTATCAAGTTGACATCTTCACCTGGATGTCTGAAAGATAACTCAGACTAACCAACTACAAAACAAAAACTCTTGGTTTTTCTCCCATACCTGCTCTTTCCCCAGTGGCCACTACCTCAGTGCCACCATTTACTTATTGCTAAGACCCCAAAACCTCGAATATTTTGTTCTCACATCCATAGTCAGTCCCCTTGCAAATCCCGTTAAATGTACACTGAAAATACCCCCAAATATAGCTATTTTTCAACAGGTCTGCTATAGTTGTCTCAGTCTAAATCCCAACCTTCTTTCCCTTGGGACAATCCAAATGCTTTCTGACTTCCCTCTCTGTCCCCACTCTTGCACTATCTCAGTCCTTTCTTTTATGTTCTTCCCCTGGGCCTGTGCACGGCTTGCTCCTCTTCTTCACTTACAGTTCTGTTCATGAGCCTCCTTCTCAGGGAGGCCTGTTCTGAGCACCCTAGTTGAAACACACAGTATCCTCTCTGCCCCTATCACCTCTTGCCTATTTTGTTTTTCTTGGTAACTTGTTTTATTGAGGGCATGGTCCTGATCCCTTTCGCATATTTTTATAGTACCTAAATAAATACTTGTGGAATAAAGAAAAGAAAGACAACATGGCTGATACCTGGTAAATGAGAAGCGAAGTGGTAGAAAATGCGTTGGAAAAAGTGTTTTCAAAGCATGTAGAGCATTGTAGAACTTCTTAAGAAGCTTGGACTTTTTCCTCAGGATAAGTGAGAAGATTTTAAGAAGAGGCAGTGAAACACTCTGACTCTCATTTTAAAAATTTTTCAGTGAAATTATCTGTGAGCTTGAATGTTTTTTTGACCTCAAGAATTGGTTCAATGAAACTGCCACTTATGAATGGATTCTTAGTTGCTTTGTATAACTGTATTTAACTAAAATCACTTGTGTGTGATTAAAAATTACTCCCTCTATAGGGAATAGTAACCTAATGTTACCCAATTTTTACTCTAGGGGAGCAATAACTGGTATATGACCTTTAGGATAAAATGTTATTTTAAAATAATTAAATTTTATTGTTGCCAAATAAATACATTTTCTTATACTTTTATACATATTAAGCCTTGTTAGACTTAGTCTGCTTTATTCTTATAAAGTAGCAGTTGAAATAGAATTTCTGTTTTGAGTTGGAGGGTGAAAAATAAAAAGCCTTTAGAGTTTATTTTTTTCAGTGGAATCTGAACTACAGCCTAGCAGAGCACTTTTTCAAATTTTATCTATGGACTACTAATATTTCTCAAGATAGTCAGAGGTGTTTTATATAAATGGGATTCTGTTGCCTGACGTTTCAGAAAGAATGGATCATGTGAAACTAAGTGTCTTCAATTCAGAATTTCCAGAGCCTGTAATTCGCTGATGTTCTCTGGGAACCCCCAGGATGGGGACATGGAAGGCAGCGTTTCCCCAGCTCCCCTTTTCTCAGAGCACCTCCTCTGCAGCACACGCTTTGAGAGCTGCTGATGGCCTAAGGCACAAGAGACATTAATATAACTCCTATGGTACTAGCAAGGTGGCTTCATGAGTATGCAACCTGTGCATTTCTATAGGGTCCAGCTCTCAGAAGGAGCCCTGAGTCTGGTTTAATGTTCTGCTGGCACCATCTTGGAAGTGTTTTCATCTTTGAGCCAGTGTTTTGTAAATAAGGCCAAAGGAACGGTGGAGCATGCGCAGCATGAGCAGGGACTTGACACTGAACAGTGGTAAAGCTTCCAGGAGGGGACAGTGTGTCCATGGTGCCATTGGTCAGGCTCCTGCTGTGCACACACGCTGGGGCAGTCCAGGACACCAGGGGCCTCAAGGGAAGAGCTGAGGGTGGGACCTACATGGGTCCACATTGATGGCGTCCTCAAATGCATCAGCTGCAAGACATGGTGGGAGGCCGCCTTGCCTGTCATTTCCATGGCTGGTCTCTTTCCTGTGGCGAATGCATAGATATTAACTTTCAGGCCTGAGCGCTGGGACAGGCAATAAATTATTCAGTAAATACTACAAAAGAAACATGCACATGGCTAGCCCAATGAAGCATACTACGGAGTTGCTAGAATTTTTCAAAGATTTTACAATCTGGTTTTGAAATCTTGTGCAACATTGCAAAGAAAGTACTGTATCCATAGACCTAGGAAAATACATTAAATGTAAAGATCATCACAGTTGTGGGAAATTAACACTATTTAATATAAAACTTCAATGAGCCAATAATTAAGAGTAAGACAATTTTTTGAATTCCTTGTAATAAAAGATACAGTGATAGAAGACAAAAAGAGGCACTTTGAACTATATATAAATCATGAAGCTACTTTTGGTTTCTTACACAAACTTTATTATAAGTTACAAGAAATGCCAAAGGAAACATTATTGTATACATTTACATTTACACTATGTGAAGTTGATTTGTATGAAGGATTCAATCTTTCTGTAACATGGTTCCAAGAATCATTAGCTCTAGATGTACTAAAATTTATATTTTGAAATAATTTATCTGAAATTTGTCCCAATATTGTCACAGTCTATAAAATGTTTTTTGCAGCTCCAATAGCAGTTGCAGGAGCAGAAAGATCTTTCTCAAAATTAAAATTTATCATTTGTGGTATCTCATTTGCCAAGAGTAACAATTATTGCTTTCAATTATATCAATTGAAAATAAAGTTTCTCAGCCCTGGCTGGTGCCTCAGTGGATAGGTGCTGGCCTGCAATCCCAAAGGTCACTGGTTTGATTCCCCAGTCAGGGCACAACCAGGTTGCAAGCCAGGTCTCCAGCCAGGTCCATAGCTGCAGGCAGGTGAAAGGCAACTATATATTAATGTTTCTCTCCCTTTCTTCCTCCCTCTCTTCACTTCTCTCTGAAAATAATCAATAAAATCTTTAAAAGATAAAAAGAAAAAATAAATCAATAAAAACAAAAAAGAAAGTTGCTAAAAATATATAATTTTAATAACCTAAGAAAGGAATTTTCATCAATCCAAAGCAGAAAACTTTTATAATCAATCAAGATATAACAAAAAACATCATTTTAATTTTATTAGATAAAGCTATAACACCAAATGGTATTTTTTGGAATTTATATTTTTATGCTATAATAGTATATATTACTATTACTCTTATGTTTTATAAATATCAATCTATTTTTTTAAAAGAAAACTTTATATTTTTGTACTTTTTCCTACTTTCTGAAAAATGGGTCTCACATTTCATTTCATTCATGAGGTCTAGCAAATCATGTTGCCAGGTCTGGATACTGGGCATGAAATGATGAAATGAAGTTGTCCAAGTTACTGTTCCTGAAGGATTGTTTGGCATATTTCACAGGAAATGTCAGGGTGTGGATGAATGCATGACTTTTTTTTTTTTTTTTTTTTTTTTTGGTTTGAATTCTGTAGTAAAAGACACATTTTTCACCAAACAAGTTTTAAAATTTTTCCTACTTTCATGGAGCCCATGAGGCAATGTGGGCTAGTAGCATAGAACATAGCAGATACTAAAGAAAGTTTACACATCCAGCATTGTCAATAGAATTATCAGCAGTTGTTTTCCTTCAGGAATTAGAAAAGTCAAAGTCAATTCTTGACAATAGAGTCTCCCAATACTTCAAAAGAATTTCTCTAAATGGGAAGAGACATCCCTTGCATATACCTTTTCATACTTTCAAAATGGTAAAAGGGTAACTTTTGCCTAAAGCCTGATAACAGGTGATGTGGGATTTTTGTGTTTTTGTGATGGGGGTGTGTGTGGGGCAATGATGATGGCAGTGGTGGTGACATGGGTGGCATTTTGTGGGGGATGGGATGGGATGACTTGTCTGGGGAGATAAGAGAGCACTACAGTATGAAGAACCTAAGATGCCATGTACGGATTTTTGTTTTAGTGTAGAGAATTGAATGGTCCTATAATTCTAGAAGCTAAATGCACTATTTTTTCCAGTAATCTTTCTGCCACTAGTGTGACATGGAATAGCTTCCCACAGCATATTTCAATAATAGTTTACTAAAGAGATCTGTTGATTGATGATGTCATTTTTATAAAATGGGAGGTATGATGAAAATTATAGCTTCCTTACTTTGGGAAACATTTTCCCAGGTTGTTTCCCATAGGAAAAATTGCTCATGTCTTTATTCTGAGAAAGTGTCACGGCTACGTGAGATGCTTTATAGGTTCTTTCACTTACTTTTGATATATTAATGAAGTGCTTTGTGCAGGTAACCATAGCAAGAGCACAATGTAACAGTGGGCCTGGGTAGATAAGAGGGAAAATGTTGCTATCATGATTTTATATTGACAAATGTTTTTCTGGACATGGTATAATACATCATACAAACTCAGTGACTACCGTTAAACTTTGTTTCTAATGGAACCAAACATTAAATTTAAAAATCTAGGTATAAGGAACTAGATTGGTAACCAAAGACATTTAAACAATTTATAGGCATTCTTAAAAATTTAAAGAGCACTCATATTTGCAAAAATTATTACATTATTTAAATTTTCATTTAATGAATAATAAAGTATTATTTAAATATATATGTAATGTGGCATTTTCAGAGGTTAATCACACAATTTTAAATTTCTATGTGATTCCTGGCCAAGAACCATTCACTGTTTTTGTTGTTGTTGTTTTTCATTTCCAGTACTAGCAATTAGCTTTCTTTTTAGGACCATGTTCCACCAAGAAACAAAACTTTATTACTTCTCAAGAAATGCTAAATAAATAATGTGTAGTATAGGAGGGACAACCTTAAATGCTTATAAAACTCAGTTGACATAAATGAAAAAAAAAAAAAACACTTTAAAAAATGCACATTGATATGACTGTTCTTTTACTATAATAAACATAATGATTCAAGTGTGATAATAAAATGCAATTAACCCTGGTTTCATCTGGGAAATAACAGGGAGTGGTAAGAAGTTCAGAAAAAAGGTGGGGGGGCATATGTAGCTAATTCTTGTCTCATAGGAACCTTTTAAAGAAAAGCTATGGATCATTTTTTCTTTTTTCCTAAATATATGACTTCTTTCAATTTTTAAAGTTTGGCTAGATTTTTAAATGCCATGTAGACCACACAAAATATGTCAGCAGGCTGATTAACCCCAGAGTCAATTTGTGAAGTCTTTTTCAAAATATATTTTTTACATTTTAAAATGGAATTTATTGGAGGGACATTGTTTAATAAAATTATATGGGCTTCAGGTGTACAATTCTATAACACATCATAACACATCATCTGTATATTGATTGTATCATGTGTTTGCCACCCCAAGTCAAGTCTCCTTCCATCACCATTTATCCCCCTATCCCCTCTCCTACTCCCCCCAACCCCCTTTTCCTTTGTAATCACCATACTGTTGTCTGTCTATGAGGGCTTTTCTTAATCCTTTCACCTTCTTCACCCAGCCCCCCAACCCCACCCCACCTCTGACAGCTGTGAATCTGTTCTCTGTATTTATGAGAAGTATTGAGTTCACAATAATCAATTTCATTGAGATACTATGCAAGGCCAGTCCTATCCAAAGAGATGGAGAGAGAGAGAGAGAGAGAGAGAGAGAGAGAGAGAGAGAGAGAGAGA